>ML112099.1:30161-143303 GCA_003697995.1 Taxidea taxus jeffersonii
TCTGATTTGTTTGAGATACAGAACTTTTAATCTATTATCTCAAGCCACAGGATAGTAGAACAGTTGTTTATCTACCCCATGGAAGTAACTTTACCTTAGATTTTAGGAAATATGATTTTAAAGTTCATAAGCTTACAAGATAATAATAGAAAGTCTTTGGCTTCCATCTATAAGAATCAAAAGCCAGAACTAACTGAAATGGTTTTAGGCAGTACAGTTTTCCCCAAGTGGTACTTTGTTGAAGGAAATAAAAAAAAGGTGATTGACAGAACATCCAGTAGAAAAAGAAGCAAAGAGTCAAATATAAGGCCACTGCCTTTTTTTTTTTTCCTGAGTGATAATCTGGTGTTGATGTGGAGGAAAGAGGTATTTTACCTTATATTCTGGCACACATAGTAACAGATTTGATCAAAGTCATACAGCAGCTACGATGATACTGGGTCAACACACCCTTTAGCCTCGAGGGTCACCAGAGGTAAAGTAATGCCCAGAGTGTTCATGGCAGGAACAGAGAGGGCCGGAAGAAAAACAAGAGTAACTAATGGGAGGCAGAGGGCAAGAGGAAAAATAATGCAAATCTCCTGATGTGGAGGAGAGTAGATGAAAAACTCTAAGGTCAAGGGCATCTCTGCCATGTTAAATTCTCAAAAGCAGAGTTCCAAAAACTAGGGCTGGAAGTCAACTCCACCTCACTGTTTATTTTTGTAAATAAAGTTTTATTGGAATACAGCCATGCCTGTTCACTCATGGATTGTCTATGGCTACAAACATGTAGTTGGCTAGTTATGACAGAGACCGTATCAGGGTTTTGACACAAAAGTTTGCCAGCTGCTCCTTGGTGCAAAGCCAGCTCACTAAGGGAGCCCGTTTTCATGGACAGGTTCCACATCCTAAGCCAGGACAACCGTTGCCTTCTGCAGTAATTTTTTTTTCTTTTTAACATCCTATTGACTTCCGTGGAGAAATACTTGCTTCTCCTGATCTTAACCAGATGACTACATAAAAAAAAATGTCTTTAAATTGTTTTGTTACTTTCAGATTAAATAAACAAACAAATAAATAAATAAATAAATAAAAAGAGAGGGGGCACCTGGGTGGATCAATCGGTCCAGCAGCTGCCTTCAGCTCAGGTCATGATGCCAAGGCCCTAGGACTGAGGCCCTCATCAGGTCCCTGCTCAGTGGGGCGCCTATTTGTCCCTCTCCCTTTCCCTCTGCCACTTCCTGCTGTCCATACTCTCTCTCAAGCAAATAAATGATAAAACAAAACAAAACATGGTTTTGACCAGTATTACAACAGATTTGACGCACAGGAGACCCTTTTAAAGGAAAGACATTATAACGTTCTAAAGAACATGGAAGATAACATAAAATTCTAGTCAAAGTCAGTCAGCCCTGGTGTGAAATAGCCGCTGCTGAGGTGTGACCTCTGAGACCAGGCACATGTGCTTCAAGACTGCTTCCTGGTCTGCAAAATGGAGCTGATGATAGCCACCTTCCTGTGTTCTTTATGAACTTTATGGCTTAAATTGCCGTCCAGAATAGGAGTGGAACAAGCCACGTCCAAACAGAGTGGTTAAAAAACAGTTGATGATGCCTTACAACTGCATGGTTTTCTGGGCACTTGGCCTGGACTCACCTGAGGTGGCCCCGGCCTCCCCCATCACTGGCAGTAGGCTGAGGGCTGTGTTGGCTGGACAGCCCGGCCTTTCTCCAGGGTGGCCCATCCTGGCCTTCACCGTGTGTCAGCTTCAGGGCAGCCTCTGGGCCAGCATCACCAAGTTTCTGCTTGCGTCACACTGGCTGATGTCCTAGAGGCCCAACAAACAAGCCACACAGCCAAGTGCTAAGGCAACATGAAAGCACCTTCACCCCTGCCTCCTGACGGGAAGAGAAGCCCGGCCATTTCCAGCTTGCCATTTTGCTCAGGATAGTGCTCAGTTAGACAGTCTTCTATTTCTTGATCTCTGTTAGTTCTTGTTTCCATTGCACCCCAGCCACTTTTGGGGTGCCAGAATGTTCTAATGTGCTAACATTACGTCAAGCACTGTGCTCCACCCTGTGAATAGGTATGACTACTAGGGCAGTAATAACCTCATCTTTGAGACTGTAGGAAAGCTCATGAACATGCCCATGAAAATGGCTAGGAAAGGGTGGAGAAGGATGTCAGACCCAGCAGCCTTGCTCTGGCACCCTTCCCATCCAATCCCCACTGCAGGCCCTGTTATGTCCAACAGGGTCCGGGTGAATTTGGCAGATGCCCCATTGCCTGGGAGGGCATGGCCATGCAACCGTGCTAGCGGCCAGCCCTGGAATCCAACATGGTGGTGGGTGTGCTGGCTCACAGGAATGTCAGTATAAAACCGGGCCCCCTTCCCACCTCTGTGTGTCAGGACAACAGCCACCCATTCAGCAGCCTAGAACTGACAAACTTTCTTTCTCTCTTTCTTTCTTCCCTTCTTTCTTTCTTTCTTCCTTTCTCTCTCTCTTTCTTTCTTTCTTCCCTTCTTTCTCTCTTTTTTTGTCCAGCACTCCCAGGATGCCAAAGTGCTCAGAGAAGGGTCTAATGAGTATGAACGAAACTGGAAATTAACTCCAATCTATTTCCCTCTTAGAGAATGGGATCTCCAAGCCTGATCCCAGTTAGTACTAGTCTCTATTTGCTCTGGACTTTTCCAGTTTAAGAGAGTCGGGAAAGCCCTGGAAGTCTCCCTGGGGAATGCCTGGGTCCCTGGTTAATCGGGATGGGGTTGGTCAACATGCTCACTAGACTAGCCTGTTCTCTGCTTAGAAGTCTCAGAAAACATTCCTTGACTGAGTAACTGATGGAATGAGAAAAGGATCCCTTGAGTGCTTGCTTTTGTTCACTTGATCTTCAGAGCCCACTGTAGTGTTTGGCATCAAATTGGAGCTAAAAAAAAAAAGAAGAAGAATACCTGTTGAGTAAGTGAGAATGTGAATGTACAAATAAGTGAATATAGCTCAGAGAAGGTGGCCCTTGCTTCCTACTACCCAAGAGGGTGGGTGCACTTGCCCGGGAATGGGCACCAAAGAACCTTTACATCTTTCCTGTTCCTTCTAAAACAAGGAGTGGACAAACTGACTGGATGATTCAGGTCAGTCAACTTTCCCTCAAGCAAAGTTTCCTAGAGTTATATAAAGTCCTCTTGAACTTCCATTTGGTGGAATTCTGAGCCAACATTTTTATGAACCAAGAAAATTCATGTTTTGTACAATGGAACCACCTTAACTTAAGCTTTATGGATTTTTACCCTTCAGGGAAGATACTTCATAAGTGAACAGTTATTTTAGTGAACAGCTATTGAAGTTGTGAATATGTTAGAGATTCTTAGCTAGAGGTGAAGGGAACGGCTACGGGTAGAACAGCTATGCTCTGCAAATTCATATATGGATGTTCTAACCCTCAATACAATGGTATTAGGAAGCAGGGATTTGGGAGGTGGTTAGGTCCCCGGGGTGTAGCCCTCATAAATAGAATTAGTGGCATTAACATCATTAGAGGAGAGACACCAGAGAGATCATCTCCTATTCCCTATTTGAGGAGACAGCAAGAAGGTACTGTCTGCAAACCAAGAGGAGAGCCCTCATAAATGACCAAATAGTCTGACCTTGACCTTGGACTTCTTGGCCCACCAGAACTGTGAGAAATACATTTCTGTTGTTCACATCACCCAGTCTACCGTACTCTGTTATGGCAGCCTGAACTGACTGAGACAGAGAATGTAGTCCAGTGGTTAAAGGTAAGCATATGGAAGTAGGGAAAATTCATATTTGAATTCTGGTCTTGCCACATTCTGGCTACGCGACCCTGAGCACAGCATCTGACTTCTCTAAGGCCTTGTTTGCTCACCTATAAATGATTTTGGCAATGCCTGTCCTTTGGAGCTGTAGGGACAATTCAACATGATGCCATATCTCAGTTAGTCTAAGGATAGTCAAGGCATGCTCATGCCATCCAGGTTTCTGGGTTTGCATGGAATGTTCTGTGCTCACCTAATACAGGAGGTACTTAGTCCCGGACCTGACACACAATGAGGGCTCCGTTAAGCACCATGGTTTACCATACAGAAATTTTCCCAAACTTGACATGAACTTTTAAATGTGTATACATTTCAAAGCTATTCTTGGCATAGTCAAAAAAAAAAAAATGATACTGAAGAAAAGTTCAAGACTGTGCAATGCGGCCATGTCATATGGGCACCAGAGCCTAAAAAACAAAGTGGCATTTTGGAAAAATGAAAACAGCCATCAGGCTACCTCCATTGGTATGGAAAGAATGCACTATTATGCTCACGTCGGGCTATCTCTGTGCCAGGAGCTATTTAATCTGTTTTACATTTATTCACTTCTCCATGCGCTCACACAGCTCTCTGGGGCAGGCTCTTCAACTGCCATCCCCATTTTATGGAAGGAGAAACTGAGGTGCATAGGTCACCAAGGAAGTAAGCAGCAAAGCTGGGATTCCAGGGTCTGTTCTTGACCCTGCTGAGTGCATTCGGCATGTAAATCTTACCGTATCACTTATCATGTTTGCTGTCTGTCCCGGGCTGGGAAACCAGATAAAATAGGAGACTTTTCTATGAAAGAAAAGAGCTTTCCTGGTACTCAGACTATCTGAAACTACTTTGGCCTCTTGGGTTTTTTTTTTTGTTTGTTTTTTTTTAACTTCTTCCTACACACTCAACTGTGTTCCAAGAGAGTTGAGATTCTGGGTAGATGGTCTGATTGACTGGAAAAAATAAGAGGCTTTCCCCCTTAAAAATCAACATATTTTGGGGTGCCTCTGTGTCTCAGTCCATTAAGCGTCTGCCTCTTGGTTTCAGCTCAGGTCATGATCTCAGGGTTGTGAAACTAAACCCCGTGTGGTGGGCTCTGTGCTCAGCATGGAGTCTGCTCGTCCCTCTCCCTCTGCTCCTCCCCGCCCTCACATATGCATTCTCTCTCTCTCACTCAAATAAAAATAAATCCAACCTTTTTTAAAAATCGACATATTTTATCCACAGGAGGTTTCAGAATATCTTACCTCTCTATAAGACTGATCATTTTTCTCAAAACTACCTGTTTTTTTTTTCCCCAATCACACCTAGAGAAGACATGAGCTCCATTCTGAGATAATAGGAATGGCTCAGATTCTACTCTCATTAATATAATGATTCCATAATGCAATGACAGATAAAAGAACTTTCTTTTTATTCTACTCAAGGCTGGTTTTACATAAAAATAGACCATAACTCAGAGTCTGTAATGTCTATGGAAAGGTTACACTCGTTACCATCCAAATAGGCTAAGCTAATAAAAATTATATTTGTTACAATCCAAATAGATTAACCGGCCTTAAGGGCTTAGCTATGTATTACACTTTTCAATTTTCTTATAATTAAATTAACATAAAATTGTCTTCACAAATAAATGGCTGTTTCAGAAATAGTTAAGCTCTGTTTAACAAAAATAGCCATTCTATTTACATGGGCGGCCACTCAGGTAGATCTGGGAAATGGAAAGAGGCACTTCTCCATAGAGTGGACTCGTGACCGAGAGATGAGCGGAAAGATCCCCTCTTGTTTGTCCTGCTGAGGCCAGAGGCACCTCAGCTGGTGGCCCAATACAAAGGCACGACCAATGTCACAGGCACCACTCTCCTGTTCTTGCTGGATGCTCCCGGCCATCAGCCAGTGGGCACAATAGTGGGATCTCGCTCCACACCCGGGTTTCCTACTGGTCTTGAAGCCACCATTTTCTTGGCTTATCTTCCCCTTTCTTCTCTAGAAGCCTGACATCTAGCTATCTGCTTCTGGCTAGAAATTCCATCTGAATATTGCTTCCATTTGTAAGATCCATTATTCTGGACTTTCATGTTTTTGTTCAGGTGCCATTTCATGACTCCACCCCAGAAGTGCTCACATCATTAAATAAACAATGATATTTTAAGTCTCTCCACTGAAAAAGACTTGGACAAAGGAATTGATGCCCCTGAACCCATTGAAGTTCTTTAGTGTTAGGATCCTCCCCAAGCTCATTAATTTCAGATCAGTCTTTTGTTTTATTCTATAAACGTCCTCAGACATGGTAAAGAAATGGGACAAGTTATGGAGCTGTTGCCATTTAAAACAATCAGAAGCTTAAGCTTTCTCCTTTCTGAAAGCCAAGAGGGAGAGAACACAAGGAGAAGAGACGGAGGTCCTTTTAACACAGGCTGTGAGCTTACATGCCAGGGCTGGGCGTTATGCTAAACACCTCTTCGTGCTTCATTTTCTCTAGTCCACACATCTTCCTGAGTATCAGGGGAAACGTCCCAGTTTAGAAATGGGGAGATAAGGTTGTAAAGCTCAGGTGAGTCAGAGTGAGCTTCATCAATCCAGAAATAGGGAGAAGCATTCATTGAAAATGGTGAGATCCCAGGTAGGGGTCTGCAAAAGCTATGAGTTGGAATATTACCAAAAGCTGGAAGCCTAATGGCCACCCATGGTCCAATTTGTGTTCAAGAGTTTTGGCAGGACTCTGAACTTGACAAGATGGTCAGTAGCCATCAATCCTGAGTGCTCTACTTTGAGCCCAGTTGTTGAACCGCATCTATGCTGAAATACAATATCCGACAGTATAACACAAAATCTCACACCAGCAGCACCCCGCCCCCACTCCCTGTATATTATTGTGATCATCTGCTTGAAAATAAATATAAGTTAGAAAACATCTTGAGCAGATGATGCAGGCTCTTTGAATCTCTGCATGTCCCCCGCTGTGGCCCACCTTTTGGGTGACTTAATCCTCATTAGCACCTTTACAAAAGGTTGAGCGAGAAAAATAGAGGTGAGTCTCCAATGAGTCCATTTTGCCACACATCAGCAGCTTTTGTTGAAGGTTTGATGAGGAAAGAGGTCAAAAGTAATGGTGTAATAAGAAAAATAAATTATCTGTGGAGATCCTCTACTTAGGGCCCCCATCCCCACCATTATGGAAGAGCAAGACCTGACCACATACTTAAGAAGCTTAAAAACACTTTAATACAAACTGCTCCAAGCAAGGTGAGGAAGTGGGAAACACTATAATTTGCATTTTAAAGCTCTCCCCCACCTTTAGTGTGCATGAGAGTGAAGGCATTCATCCCCTGTCTCCCCTGTGCCTTGCATGAAGTAAATGCTCAACAAATGTTTATTTGGAAAGCACTGATGGTTCACCATATTCTATACGTTCATAGCTGGCTGCACATTGCACAAACCTGGGAAGATTTAAGAAATACTGATGCTTTGGTCTTGATGGGGTTCAGGAAACACCATCCGAAAATATGGCCTTGGTCCGGTAGACATTTCTCCACAACTGTTTACTCTTTATCAAAACTACCATAACCATATTGAAGTTGACTGGTTTCTTCTTGTCCTCATTTCCTTGTAAAGTCTACTGTATCATGGAAAACTCACATTAAATAAATGTGTATGCTTTTCTCCCATTAATCTGTTTCTGTCAGGTTAAGTATCAGACCCAACCAGGAACCCTAAGAGGGCGGAGGAAAACTGTTGCCTCTCCTAGAGTCCATCACCGATAAATTCGGAATCAATCTGCATGAGGTTGGGCCTGGGCATAAGGATCTTTCAAACAATCCCCAAGAGACCCTAACATGCAGCAAAGTTCATGAATGACAAGAATCATCTGTGTGCCTAGAAGGCAGTTGTGACAGGAACCAAGTGGGGCAAATACAAGGCTATATGCCTAATAAACTCACCCAGTCAGAGTTTGAGGGACAGGAAAAAAGACTCAAATGACAAGGTAGCTAGTGAGTAGGTGAAAAGAAGCGAAGGAGGAAAGGAAGCAAAGGAGGGATGGAGGGAGGAAGGAAGAGAGGGTGGGAGGAAGGAAGAGAGGGAGGGAAGAAGGAAAAGAAGGAGTGACAGGGCAGGCAAGGCAAGGGAAGCCAAGGGAAGGGAAGGAAAGGGAAGGGAGAAAGGGAGAAAAAGCCTGGGACACTGAGACAAGAAGTGAGTGGGACGCAACTTGGTTCAGAAACTGAATGCCTGGTTTCAAGGTGTTTCTGACAGACACCAACACAGAGAACAAACACCTCTGCCATTTGTGTACTTCCTAACTGACAAGGTCAGAGGCTCCACACTAGAGAATTGGAATGGCGTAGCAGCAAGCCCATGGCTTTGAAGACCAACTGGGCTCTGATCCCAGCTCTGCTCAGAGCCCCACTGACTCATTGGTGCAATGGGAGACTAATGTCGGCCTCTCCGGTTATGGTGAAGTTGATGAGGGTGCAATGGTGTGTCTCCTTAAAATTGATGTGTGGAAGCCATGATGCCCAGTGGGATGGTGTTTAGAGATGGGGCGTTTGGGAGATAATTTGAGCTAGCTGAGGTCATAAAAGTGACTCCCTCATGATACTGGCTTTTATAAGCAGCCTTCTTATGGAAGAGGACCCCTCTCCCTCCCTCTCCTCTCCTTTCTCTTCCCCTTCCTTCCCACTCTCCCTCTCTTCCCCTGTTCCTGCATTGAGGAGAGGCCGTATGAGGATAGACCAAGAAGTCAGCCATTGCAGTCCCCGAAAAGAGCCCTCTTGAGGAGCAGAATCAGCCAGCACCTTGATCCTGGCCTGACAGACTTAAGAAGCAGAGGTCTGCAGTTTAAGCTCCCCCCACCCAAAGCATGTGGCACTCTAGCCTGACACAGACACACACTATATGCATGTGGATGTACACCCAGGCACATGCACAAACTTCTAAGCTCGTGCCAACAAAATAGTCCCATAGACCATCTTGAGGCCATCCCTGTCAAAAACCACTTCCTTTTGCCACATACATAAAGCCAGTGTAAGAACGTCTCCAGCACAGTCTCAGGGAAAGAACAGGGTCCAGGGAGAGGAGGAGTGATCACTCACAGTCACTGTCTTAGTTTGCTTGAGCTGCTACAACAAAAATATCATAAATTGAGTGTCTTATAAGAACAAAGGTATTTCTGATCATTCTGGAAGCTGGGATGTCCAAGGTTGTGGTGTTGTCAGACTCAGTGCCTGGAGAGATCCCCTTCCCGGTTCGTGGACGACCCCCTTCTCCCTGTCCTCATGCAGTGGGAGGGATGAGCTAGCTCTCTGGGCTCCCTTTCATAAGGACACTAATCCTATTCATGGTGGCTCTGCCCTTGTGACCTAGTCATGTCCCCTAAGTCCCACCTTCCAATACTATCACATTCGGGGACTAGGTCTCAACATACGAATTTTGGGGGAATATGAGCATTCAGACCATAGCAGCTGTCAACAAAGCAGAGCTTCCAACCTCCTCCCTCCTAGTGGCCATCAGCACCATGCTCCAAAAGCACAGGACAGCAATGCCTCCAGAAGCCCCCAGTAACTTCCACCGGTGCCAGCTCAGAGCCCTCCCTTCCTGCCGCCCACTTTTTCCCTTCCCGGCTCTTCTGCTGCTTGCCGTGTGCCCCCCTCAGCACACCCTGCGCTGACTGACATCTCCCTGGCCCAAAGTGTTATCAGTTCATCCCACTGATCAAAAGCTAAATGGCTGGTACTTCCCCCCAGCACTTTCTTTTTGAAGCCTATTTTTAACTGGAGCACAAATTCTCGGTTTCACCAGCGACTAAGGCCCCTGGAGAACACAGCAGTTCAAGTCTTCTCATCACCAGAGCTGATATCGATACCTCGGTCTTGTCGTATTCCGGGAGAATGGCTGCCTTCCCAGACCCACTCCTAACATGAAATTAGGCCACGCTTAAAACAAACAGTGGCGCAGACGGCGTGGGAGGAAATTGTTGGCCTACATATAAGACACACTGGGGGCTTTCTATTTTAGATACCAAAGCAGGACGAAATGCTTCCCCACACACCTGTGACACTTGTACTAAGAATACTTGGTAAAAATTGGTTGTAAAAAAAAAAAAAAGCCCCGGAGATGATCCAGCTCAGGGGTTTTTAAGCAGGGATGCTCATCAAAAGGAGGGATCCTGATCAGAACCTCAAAGAGGGTTTTCAAAGCCAACCGGAAAACCGGATTCTCTCATTTGAATTAATTGTGAAGAAATTTAAATGGGACCTGTTGATTCTGTGTTTTGCCATCACTGTTTGGGTGGGCGGGGAGCGGGGCGCTATTTTCATCCCTCGAATTCTGTGCCAAAGGGGCGAGCACAAATCATTCAGGAGTGCTGGTTCACCCTCTCACCTGTGGGTATGAGTCTGTCTACCCCCTCACCACTGACCACCCTCTGATGAAGTGAAGGAAGTAGAAAGTGGGGAATGGTGGGGCTCATAGAGGAACAAAGGGGGGCCGGTGAAGTTGAAATATTTGATCTTCCTTCCCTTTTCCTTGAGCGAGGCCCTGTCACATTTCCTCTCCTGCCGCTTCAAATTGCTCATTCATGTCATTTCTTTGCTTCATTTGCCTTTCTCATCTTACAGATTTTTTTTTTCTCCTTTACTACTTCTTTTGGCCCCGGCTGCCCTTCACCACCCCGCCCCAATCCTCCTGGATAACAATGAAAATGACTTTACCATCAGTCTCTCACTTGTGTTTCATGATGTGGGAGGAGGGTCCAAACCTCAGGGAAAACACAAAGGTGGCTTTGTCCCGAGACGCCCCCCAGGCCACTCCATGGAGTGTAGCTCGGAGACCCTCAAACCTCTGAAAACACATCAAGTCACCTTGGATGGCTTGCAGAAATGCAGATTCCCAGCCCTTCCCGGACCGATGGAGAAGGGGCCTTCAGCTTGCTATTTCAGACCTCCCAACGAAACACTTAACTTCCCACCCCGTGCTCTGGGCCTCCCCTGTGTTGAGACAGGAACTGCACAGCAGGCACCACACACGGTCGGTTCGGGACCAGAGGAGATCAGCATATGGAGCCCTGAGGCCCAGGCATGCTCTGGGCACCAGACGATGTCATGGGCACCTTCACTCCTACCACACCTTGTCTGCATGTGCTCATGAGAACTACAGGTGCCTCAGGTCTGTGCAATTATAAGAGAAAATAAAACTCCTGTAGAAATGCAGCTTTTGCCTTACCCTTTTTAGGCCTTCCACATATCGAGAGTCCTGAACTTCTGGAACTTCAGACAAAGGAAATAGTTCTCTTGGGGGTCCCCCGCCCCTATCATCACCATCTCTAATAACCCAACGTGCAGCAAGAGTCATCTGGGGAAAAGACAAGACGTTCAAATTCCCCCTTTCATTACAGTCCTCTCTAAGGTTGGTGGGGGGGAGGGTCCAGGGGGAGGAATAGACTCCTCCAAGAAGGGGCCCCACCTCATTTAGCCAGACTGGTCCCAGCCTTCCTCTGCAGGTCCCTTCCTACCGCACATCAGGCAACTCCCCTCGACACCAGGAGTCAAGCTGGTGACCCTACTCAACCGCCTGCTCCCTTCCAGAAGCACTTCCTACTTCCCCAAGGATGCTTACTGCTCAGGTGTAACAGGGCTGGAGGCCTCCTGCTGAGGTGATTTGCTGACATCCGGAGGCTTTTTTCCGGATTTGCTTGCTTTTCATGTTCTGTACGTTTTTTATTATTATTTTCACCTCCATCTCAGACACTGGGCCTGGCACATTCTCTCCAGACAGGGATTATCTTCAGCATCCCTGAATCCCCAGCTCCTCATGCAGAGTGCACTGAGTCTTCGGTATGGAAACAAGCTCCGGACTTCGGATTACTTAGCATCAAAAAATAAGAAAAGTATGGGACATATATCTAAAGGTTGAATAAGGACATCTGACACATAAAGCAAAGATGTGGGGCCTCCCCATCCATAGTTCCAACTCTTCCTCTTCCAACCAGTTCATTTTTTACAAATGCACGCTTGACTCTCCCTCCATTTAGCAGGACAGACTGTGTCCCCTGCTTCAGGAAAAGGGATGTAGAAACAACTTCTCAGATTTACTTGGGCCTACTGTGTGCCTGTAAAGTGAAATTGCAGTGCAATGTACAATTACATATTTCTTAACCCACAGAAGCGGACTGATGGATACAAAAGGAAGGACAATGCATTTTGGTCATTTTGTGAGTACCGTTCTAAACTACATTCATTGTTTTATGGGATTGTTGGGAATTTTTGCAAGTGGGGAGGGGGCAATTGATTTATACCAAATTTTATATATTGTTTCAAAACATAAATCATTTGCAGTTGTAGTTTTATAATACAGTTACTAGTCTTAAGCACTGCATTCATTTCCTAGGACTGCCATAGCAAATTATCTCAAGCTGGGTGGCTTAAAACAACAGAAATTTATTCTCCCATTGTTCGGAAGCTAGAAGTTCAAAATTGAGGGGTCAGCGAGGAAATGCTCCTCCCTCTGGAGACTCCAGGGGAGAAGACTTCCTTGCCTCTTCTTGTATCTGGTGCTTGCCAGAAATTCCTGCTGTTCTTCAGCTTATATAAAAAAAATCACTCCAATCCCTGCCTCTGTGTTCATGCGGCCTTCTCCCCTGTACACCTGTGACCAAATGCCCCTGTTCTTATAACAGATTTGGGCCCCAGATGGACTCTTCTTAAATTAATTACAGCTTTTCTTTCCAGAGGATCTCTCAAACAAGGTCACATTCACAAATTCCAGGATATGAATTTTGGGGGGAAGAAAATTAAACTCAGTTCAGCATCGTCTTGTCCTGAAAATTACAAGCCTGTGAATTTCACCGAAATCTTCCTCACCAGTTGTTTTTGGAAAAAGCAGATTTGTATTTCCCTAAAGCCTTGACTTTACCAGTTTTTTAGGAGTATGCGTCAGGGGAGAGAACTATTCTAGAGGGCTCTCCATTTCCACCTGGACAAAGGTCCAGCCTGTGTTTCTGAACTGACTCCCATTCCAGAGCAAAGATTCTCAAGTCCCAGAATTGGGACCGTCGGGGAAAAAGAGGCAGTAGAAACTGCCCAGTGCCACATGTCTGCAGCCATTCCAAACCTCAGAGTCAGATGTCTCAGTCCGCTGGGGCTGCCATACAAAATACCACAAACTGGGTGGCTTCAGCAACAGACAGTTATTTTCTCACAGTTTTGGAAGCTAGAAGTTTAAGATCAAGGTTCCAACCAACTCGATTTCCCTTGAGACCTCTCTTCCTGGCTTTCAAGCAGTGCCTTCTCATGATGTCCTCACATGGCCTTTCCTCTGTGTGCATGGAGAAAGAGCGAGAAGGATCTCGGGCACTGCTTCCCTTCTTAAGAACACCAGTCCTACAGGTTTGGGCCCCCCCTTATGACCTAGTTTGACCTTAATTACCTCCGAAGGGTCCTGTCTCCAAATACAGCCACATTGGGGTCAGGATCCCTCATGTGAATTCAGGGGGATATAATTCAGTCCACAGCAGAAGGGACCTTGGAAATAATAGCTCAGATCTCCTACTTCACAGACGAAGATCATTGCACAAGGTGAAGACTTTTGACAAAGGTCACCCAGTATGACAAGTTTGGCATATTCTCAACATTCCCCCATTCTACTGGAAACTCTTGTCAAAGTCTTGACTTTTATTTCTTTTTGTCAGAATTCATAGACAATAGATAGACAAGTAGACAGATAAATATTTCTTAAGTAAGCATTGACAAGGTCCCTTCCTTTTGACTTATGTCCAAAGGCAATATATAGCAGCTTTATCTGAATGTCCCTTCTGTGAGTGGTCACAGATAAAAATGGGTAACTTTTTTTGGATTCCCTGTGAGCCTGGCATTGTATCTTATATATAGTTGGCATACATTAAATGTAGATAATATTTATATTAATAGCTAACATTGCGTTTAGTACGTACACTATTCTAAGCACATGTAGTAACTGATTTAATCCTCACCATAATTTTTTTTAAAGATTTTATTTATTTATTTGACAGAGAGAGAGATTACAAGTAGGCAGAGAGGCAGGCAAAGAAAGAGAGGGGGAAGCAGGCTCCCTGCTGAGCAGAGAACCCGATGCGGGACTCGATCCCAGGACTCCGAGATCACGACCTGAGCCGAAGGCAGAGGCTTAACCCTCTGAGACACCCAGGCGTCCCTAATCCTCACCATAATTTAATAGGTTCTGTTGTGAGTGGCATTTCACAGATAAAGACATTGAGGCATAGGGAAATTTATTAATTTACTTATGGTTCATGAATGAATGAATGGTGAATGAATCAAGGTATCTGAGGACAAGTTTTAAGCTTTGTGCTTAACCCCTGCCTAGCTAGCTCCCTCTCCTTCCAACAACCTCTGGCCTGAATTTACTGGGGTTGGGGTGAGGGGGCTTTTGCTATTGTTTTGTTGTTGTTAAAGGTAAGAAGTTGCAGACAAATCCCTAATAACAAAACTACTAAACTATAAATATTCAGTACTCTCTTATCGGGGTTTTTATGAACACTCATGTACATACTTATACTAAAACATTTCCTGGAAGTAAGACTTAACCTTGCTGTATACTGTAAAGGATTCTGTTGTTCTCTACAGTGTTCCATTTTAGTTTAGGCTAGTTTCTTCAATTTAATTCTTTAATGCAGATCATGACCAACGAAATTGATTTCATGAGCCACAACTGTGTCACGATCAGCTGTATGGAAAACAAAACTGCTTCATATAACAGGGTATCCTAATTAGTAGAGTTTCCTTCGGCCTCCATTTCCTGAAGTTCAGAATTATAAAGATTTGTAATACGTAAGATGTGTAATATGTATCTGCTTAAAAGAGATGTTGTTCTTGATGAATGCTTTGTTATTAGCCTGGAGTAAAAGGGGAGAGCAGATTTCAGAGATTTGGGCTCTGGAAACTCATTTAATTTTGCTCTGGTCATATCACAGTGTGTCTCCCTTCATTCCCATGGATCTTCTTAAGAGAAACACATTTTATAGTTAAAAGAAACAATTCAGGTCAGATACCAGATTATAGTTCCATCTAAATTCCAAATTGTGAAACCCAAATGCATCCCCAGATTTTGGAGGTGAATTCAAGTTCTTCTGTGACTTGCAGGCACCGTAGTAACCCTCTTTTCTTGACCCATGGACTATGAGGCAATCAACGCCCTCTGAGTGTAAGATTCAAAGCTCGTGTTCTGATAATTTGATACACTCAGTCAGAGGCAACAGTGTGTCCTGGAGATTTGCATTCTCTAGTGCTTCAGAGAGGAAAAAACATCAGGGGATGAATCAAAAAGCATTTTGGAATGATGCACTCAGGAAGGTAAAAAGAGTGAATATATTTTTAAATGATGATAAAAAGATAGATTTGAAGTATTCCCTCTTCATATATTCTGTTTATTTTTAAATCATGCTATAGGAGAGGGCCAGGAAGGAGACAGTACATACCCAGTTGAATTGAAACATTTCCTGAAAATATTCCGATCTTATTTTGGGGAGAAAAGGCATTATGAAGACCAAAAGGACATAAATGCATCTATCATCATTGTAATAAAAAGTGGTAGGAGTTAACTTTTAAAGAGATTTACTGATAACAGTTTTCTTTCCCTCAAAAAATGCCAGTCCCCCTGGCCCACCCCCTTCCTGAAGCAAAACTGAGTCATCTCACAAGAAGCCATGCCAAGAGATGATTCTAAATATACTGAGTAATCCAAAACAGTATTTGTATCTGGCACCAGAATGCACTTTGTCAGAGCAGTGTTTCTAAAGGCAGTCAAATTTGTGCTCCCTCCCTGAGGATCATGACGCAGCAGATCCTGCCAGAATCCTGCTATATTGGGGCAGTGGGCGTGGGGGGCAAATCAAGGACACTGATATTGCACATAGGTCCTTGGTTTGTAATTCATCAAGACTTGAGTCCAGAGATTTTCAAACTTGAATATCATCAAGATCACCTGGAGGGCTTGTTGAAACGTGGACCACTGACCCCCCCAACTCCCCCACCATGCAGGCCCCCTCCCTTCTGATCTAGGGGGTGGGGCCAGAGAATTTGCAGAACCAACAAGTTCCCAAGGCGTGCTGCTGCTGGTGGTTCGATACACACTTGGAGAACCATTGCTCTAGCCCTGGTTTCTGGAATTGGGACACTTCGTCTTAATCCTGATGGTAAAGTGGAGAGCCCTCCTGTTTTCTTTCTAGATATCTGCTGCAGGCTGGTGACCACATGGACTGAAAGCCAAAGAGCACCAAAGAAAATGATCCACAACTGAGCAGAGGAGGGCAACTTTTCTAGCCACAAGAATGCTGTCCCCACTCGCTAGAACTTACAGATGGCTCATCTCTGCCCAAGTCCTCAAGATTTGCTTTTTCACGAAAGAGAAGGAAAATGATGTTTTGTCAGACTTCATGATTATACAAACCAATGGAGCAGACCTCATTCTCCCTTTCAGTGAAGAGCTAACTTCACCTGCCTGCAGACAGGGAAAGGGCAAGTGGGGCGGGCCTGTGGCTCACCAGAGCAAAGCCTGTCATTTGTGTGCAGGTAAAGTAAGGAATTGGGAGCACACATGCTTCCAAACAGTGACTGTGTTAAAGAAGGGGGGAAGGAAGGAAGGGAGAGAGAGAGGAAGGTAGGAGGGGAGGGAGGAAGGAGAGGAGGAAGAAGGGGATGAAGGAAGAGAGGAAGGAGTGGAGGGAGGGAGGAGAGGAGGAAGAAGGGGAGGAAGGAGGGGAGGAAGGAGTGGAGGGTGGGAGGGAGGAGAGGAGGAAGAAGGGGAGGAAGGAAGGAAAGAGGGGAGGGTGGGGGAAGGGAGGAGGGAAGGGAGGAAAGAAAGGACGAAAGGAAGAATGAAAAGTTCAGCAAGCAGAATTGAGGGAAGCAGGGCTCCTGGGAACCGTCACTCTGAAACAGTTTCACACATGACTTATAGGAAGGAGACTAGCTGTAGAGGGTCTGAAGGCGATTCCATTTCCCACAATTCCACAGGGCACTTGGTGCAGAACAAAGACATGGTTCTCTCCCTGAAGAGCACCAGGGAAGCCATCGGAAACCAAGCCCCAGTGCGTGGGGGGCCAGCAGGTTGCTTTCCGAGAAAAAGACTTTATTAACATCCAAAGAAAAAAAAATAAGCAGAGATGATTTAGAAAGCATTATGCACTGACTGAACAAACACTGCTAAAGACATTTCAGCCAAACGTGTGTTTAAAACGTAATAAATAGCTATTGTGCTTACTTCATAAACTTGTCAGACTGTCTTCATTGTATTTTCCTGAACAAACTGAATTTCTGTACTGCTCATCCCCAGCCAGTTAATAAATACATCACCCTAAAAAGTGCTGTGGTATTAAATTTACAGCAGATAAAATATGGATGAAGTTACTGGGCCTCAGGTACGTCAAGTGTGATTTAATATCTCGCACTCCTCCCGTGAGGAGTAAAAGATTGCCTGGCTGCTTCAGCCGCCCGACAGCGACCCTTGCCCCTGAGTAACAACCACTCAGCAAATAGCGCCAAATGAAGACGGAGAATAACATACAGATTTGCCATAAGAAAAAATTGATCTAAATCCACACATCATATCTGCTGATCAGAGTTCTGGAGAAACGCCTCCAAATCTTTCACAGGCAATCGGAGAAACTTTGGGCAGAAAGGAGACGGCCCGTCTGGAGAGCATGCGGACTGTTTGCGGTTCCATTTTGCCCTTGGGCCCCTGTTGACTCTAACTAGAATTTGCCTTTTAGAGCGCTGGAGTAAGATCTCCTTAGAAGAAAATGCTCTTTGACTTGATGTCTTCGTGGGAAGTATTTTCTTCTCTCTGTAAGAACTGGAGGCTCCTGGAACGTCCCGGTGATGGGGAGAATCTTCTAAAGGAAGGTGTTCCTCCCCAGGGAAATGTCCCAACAAACTGATTTAATTTATATCTTTTTAAAAAGTTCTGTCTCAGTGATTAAAAAAATAAGTCTCCAAAGAAAACATTTGTTAGCACAAAAAATAAATTCCTGTGATTAACATTTTGCCATCCAAAAAGGCTGGTGACTAAGAGAGTTCTCTGCACTTCAAAGGTAGGAGAGAAATGAGTTTTAAAACAAGAGTCAAAAAGAAGCAAATTGCTGCTGAGCTATTTTTATTTCAAATATATAAAAGTAGAGTTAGTGACGGCCATGTATAAGGCTTCAAAGTGAGGATTGCCAAGGGTCTTCCTCTAAAGTCTGCTGTGAAAAAATAAACTTTCACAATTAAAGCAGCTTTTTTTTCCTTTCACCACAGAAGTGAGGGAAGCGGCCCAGGGTCCCAGGGGCTCCTGGCATCATCTCTGTTCCCAAGGAGCAGTGTGCCTTTGTGAATCTAAAAAAATAAAATAAAAAAATTTTTAAAGGTCTCTCTAGCTCAGGGCCTTTGCAAATAAAAGCTTTTGTTACCCTCCCCCAAAATGTGACTGCTCTCTACTTTGAAGGGTTTCTTGTTTGTTTGTTTGATTTTCACTGGGCACTTTTGTGCTCAATTGGTAGTTGGTTTTACTGAGCCAGAGCGGGGGTGGGGATAAGGCTGTTTATTTCGAGTTTCTTCAATGGTGACTAGTGAGGCATTGGCACTGGCAGATGGGTTTGCACAAAAGCTATGATTCTTATATGTGAACTAGGGGAAAGATTCCAAAACAGGTGAGAGAAGGGATTGAAGGGGTAGGGTTTGAGAAGTGTGTATGTCTGTGTAAGCACATGTTTCCCATGGGAGCACTCCTGTTAGAAATGAAAAGTCCCTTTAAAGGAGATCAGGGGTGGAGGGGAGCCACTGGCGCCTGGGTGGCTCACTGCATTAAGCAGCCAACTCTTGATTCTGGCTCAGGTCATAATCTCAGGGTCCTGGGATTGATCCCCAAGTCTAGCTCCCTGCTCAGCAGGGAGTCTGCTTAAGATTCTCTCCCTCTGCCCATATTCTCTCTCCCTCTCAATAAATAAATCTTTTTTTTTTTAATTTCTTAAGGGCGGAAAAAAAATTTTCTTAAGGGCGCCTGGATAGCTCAGTAGGTTAAGCCTCTGCCTTTGGCTCAGGCTATGATCTCATGGTGCTGGGATCAAGCCCTCATCCCTGCTGAGCAGAGAGCCCGCTTCTCCCTCTCTCTCTGCCTTCCTCTCTGCCTACTTATAATCTCTCTTTCTCTGTCAAATAAATAAAATCTTTAAAGTTATAAAAAATAAATTTTCTTTAAAAAGAGACGGGACACCTGGGTAGCTCAGTGGGTTAAAGCCTCTGCCTTCGGCTCAGGTCATGATCCCAGGGTCCTGGGATGGAGCCCCGCATCGGGCTCTTTGCTCAGCAGAGAGCCTGCTTCCCTTCCTCTCTGCCTGCCTGTCTGCCTATTTGTGATCTCTGTCTGTCAAATAGATAAATAAAATCTTAAAAAAAGAGAGAGAGAGAGAGAGATTAGCCAGACAGACCTTGCACCCCTCCCCCAAATTGTCCCAGACCTCGTTCAGTCAAATACCTGTCTGTTTCTACACCTTCCTGAACCAGTGTGTTTCCTATTCTGATTGGCCAAAGCAGGGTCACATCTCTTGAGCGACAGATATGTCTACCGTGGGGGCTCCATGGCCCTCCTGCTTCCTTGGGATCTGCTACTCCAGGAGGAACTTAGGACCAGTCCCACTGTCTGCTGGGAAATGATGTCCCCAAGGGATTCATGCTCAACTTACCCCATGATGGCACCAAGAGCCATGGCGGAAAAGGTTAAGGAAATCTCTTGGGTTAAGAACCTCTCATTTCCATTTAGTACGTGTTCAAAGGATCTGTGTAGGTGCAGCGTTGACTCAGGTTCTGAACCATATTTGCAAAACTCTCTTTTGGGGACATAAATTTGACCAACTAGAAATGATCCCACCATGACACATTAGCATTTCAAAACAACCAGTAAGTGGCCATTTATTTTCCAATTTCTTAAAAAGCTAACAATACTATTAATTACCCCTTTTTATGAATCCTGATAATGGCTGCTTACTTGCAGTAAATGAATATTACACAGTCACGCAGCAGTTCTGCGTATCACAGCATTTCCACTTTCAGCAGATCACAGTGCAGACCTCCACAATTCTCACACGACAGAGCAGATGACAAGTGTCACTCCAAATCTCACAATTCCTGGTGCTTCAAGTCCCTGGAGCCACGTCTTTGTTTTCTGCCCTCCCCTCTGCTAAGACCCTTCCGTTGTGCCGAGTGGACATCAATGCCTAACTAAAAAGAGATGGTCTTAGCGTTCACCTCTCCACTCCAAACACTTATTAACCCCCCAGTGCTCGTGCCAAATTAAATTGCAACTCGTGGTTTAGTTTATGTTTTTTTACTCAAAATAAAACCCAGGTCATGTCCTCCTGAATTTTTTGTTAGACATCGCGTTTTAGAAATTTTTAGATTCTTCCTGCTGTTCGTGTGTGTGTGTGCGTGTGCATGGGTGGATTTTTTTTCTTTAAGATTGTATTTATTTATTGTTTATTTATTTATTTTTAGAGGGACAGAGTGCGTGCAGGGGGTGTGGAAGAGGGAGGGGCAGAGGGGGAGAGAGAATCTCAGGCAGATTCCCTGCTGAGCGTGGAGCTAGACATGGGGCTGGATCCCACCACCCTGAGATCATAACCTCAGCTGAAAGCAAGAGTCGGTCGCTTAACCAACCCGGGCATCCAGGCACCCCACTGGTATTTTTTAAAATACTGTCTTTAAATTTGTTTTCTTCATTCAACAAACATCACTGAAAATATTTGAAAATTATAAACCACGGCTTTTGAGCCACGTGGATTAGAATTTATAGTCCCTAAAACAATGATAAAGGACAAAATGTCATTCAGAATTGCTTTTGATGCTATGACAAAAAATAAATTTGCTTGAAATGTTATACAAAGAAAAAAAGGACAGGGAGATAAAGGTCATTAGTATCTATAAAGGAACTAGATTGTTTACTTTTCTCCCTTAGGAAATCTTATAGATGAAATTGGAGCAAAGGAAGATACGTTTTTAGAGTGCTTACTATATGTGCACACATACACACACACACACACACACACACACACATCGTTATCCCCTCCCTCAAAAGGTTGTACTAATTAATAGTATTCACATCCATTGAGAAGAAAATGTCCACTTTCCTAAAGCTGGAAAAGGCCGATCATTCCCATTTATTCCACAAATCTGTCATAAATTGTATCTTGTTTTTATTTGCATTCATTGATCTCTTCAGTTTGAAACGTTTCCTGTGTATTTTTCTCTGGTGAGTTTTTCATGACCACGTCTCATTGGTCTATTGGGATGTTCGCTTATTTTTCTTATTGTCATTAAAACACTCATATATATTAAGAGGGCTAATCTTTACTGTTTCATAAGAATATTCTTCAATTTTGTTATTTGCTATCTTTTTGTTATTTGCCATCAAAGACAAAAATTTATTTGTCTTTGTTAGTTGGCTGTTGTGTTATAGAAACAGGGTGGGTGTTGCTTAGCTTTCATTTATTACAATATTGTAAAATGTATCCAATATCCCTTCATACTTACCACCTCCAAGTTCAATGCTCAGAGACGCTTTCCCACCCACCCGAAAGTATACATATTCATCTCTACTTTCTTTTTTACTGTGTTCCACCAAGTCTGACTCTGGCTGTGCTAGTGTCCTACAGTCTTCCCCTTTAGAGCACAGTGTTAGAGCAAAACTTTTCTCATTTCTATTTTCAAAATTCCCCTAACCTTCCAAAGCGTCTAGCCTTCCTAGTGGATTATTTAAAACAATGATACATTCTGAATTCGCATGGTGGTTTTATTGAAATTTTTATTAAATTCATTTCTTTTAACTTTGGAAAATGTTAATCTTTTTATCGTTACTGAGTCTTCCCACCCAAGAACACTGCGGTCTTTTTTATTCATGCAAGCCTTTTTTATCATGTCACTCAGTAGAATTTTAGTTTCTCATAAAAGACAAGTCTTCCCAAGCATATTGCTAGAGATAGGATGTTTGTATCATTTTTCAAACTTTTTGGACTTCTAGGAGAACATTTTCACATTTTATTTTTATTTTCCTACCAGATATTTTCTTACTTTTCCTGATGGTTGTTAGGTTTTTATTTTGTAAGTCCATACTCACGTCATCTACAAATAATCATTTTATTCCTTCTTTCTCAACATTTACGTGATAAATTTTGATTTCTTGTCTAACAGCATTTGCCGACTCTTTCTGAAAAATAAATAACAACGGCGATGGTGGGTAACCTTGCCCTTTCCCGTATTTAAAGAAATACTTTTCACTACACCCCAGAACATGAGGCTGTTTTTTGGGTTGTGATATTCTATGTCCATTTTGCTACAAGTTGTTATAATCAAGAACAGATGTTGAATTTTGCATTCAATACACAACGATTCATTGGCCCGTATAAGATAATGTTTCTTCTTTTCCCATAGATAAAATGAATTATACCAATACATTTGAAGACAGTCTTAAAATCCTCAAATAAACCTTAATTGGTCAAAGTAGATAACATTTTAAAATACTGCTGAATTCACTCTAAGAATTCATTCATTTATAAGGATTTTTGTATTTATGCTTAAACATAATATGGATTTATAGTTTTCTCTTTTTTTGGTCCAATTTCTGGCACAATGTCATAGCAAGGTTATGCTACCTTGATGAATAGAATTATTAAAAGTTCCTTCATTTCTATTCTATATAACAGTCAACGTAAACTGGGAAACAATTATTCCTTGAAGTTTGAAAGGGAACCCTAGGGGACTTGAGCTAGCTTTTGCTATTTTTTTTCTTCACAGTTATTGATCGATTCAATAATTATAGTTCTTATTGAATATTTTTTTATAATTTGCACCCGACAAAAACACCTACTTTGTACAGTATATAAAATATATTAGTATAAAGTTGTACATGAATTCTCCTGCCGTTCTTTAATCTCCTTATGGCTCATTATGTATTATTTATTCCAAAGAGCCAGTTATTAAGTTCATTTTGCAATTCTGTTTTCTTATCCATTGAGGTTTTTTCCAGCTTATTTGCAAAATTCTTATCATTTATTTATTTACACATTTGCATTCCTGTATTTACATAAAGGCATCGGAAACTGTGGATTTTCATCTGAGGACAGTTTTGACCATGTCTTGGAAGAACTGATATGTAATAATGCTACCATAATTATTTGAAGGTATTATATACTCCATTCAATTTTGTTCCTCTGAAGTCCAGGTATCAATAGTTTTTACAGTATTATTTTTAATTATAAATGTTTACAGTTTTTACAGTATTATTTTTAATTACAAATTTTATTGCACTGTGAGAGATAATTAGCTGTACTATTAAGTTTTTAAATTAATTTGTAATTTGTACTTATTTTGGTTTTTCTTTATTTACATTTTATATCTCTTTTATAGACTCTGTATGGAAAAGACAGAAAAATCCCCCTCTACTCTTATATTTTCTCCATTGTTCTTTCAATTGTTAGTAATTTTTTCGTTATGTATTTCAGTAGTGTCTTATTTTGGACATTAAGGTTTCTAGCAGTCAATATTTCATGTTAGATCATATCTAAATACTACTTTCTTTCATAAAATATGTCTATCTTTGGTATGTCTTTGGTCATCTTTAACTTCAAATTTTATGACTTTCTGTAAGTTACACCTCTTATAAGCAACATATAGTTGAATTTTTCACCTTTAATTAAGATTTTATTCTTATGAAAACATGGTTTTTAATAAACAAATGGGTAAAGGGGTCAAAAGATAGAAACTTCCCATTACAAAATAAGTGCAAGCCATAGGGATGTAATGTACAATGATGGTGACTATAGTTAGAACATTTATTGCGTATTTGAAAGTTGCCAAGAGAGTAGATCTGAAGTCTTCATCATGCATGAGCATGTTCACGCACACACACACGGAACTATAGTTATATATGGAGAGCAATGTTAACTATACCTATCATGGTGGTCATTTTGCAATACACAAAAATAGCAAAGTATTATGTTGTTCACCTGAAATAATATAAGGTATATCAATTATGCCTCAACTGAAACAAAAAAGACGAAGAAGAAGAGCCACATGCTAGTGAAAATTCTGGGTGATTATCTTCTGTGATTCTGATAGACTGAGGGAGAAACATTCATGATTAATTTTTCTGTCCATGAGCAGCTGAATATCTTTCTAAGTATTCAGGGAATATTTAGAGCTTTTCTTTTGCCCTGAAGCTTGTATTAAAAATCATAATCTCAATAATCCTTGCAGCATATATACTCTCTTCCCAGTCCTCTTCTTGGTATAACATCCCAGTATGTAATCCTGGATATGCATCTGGTGAAGAAACACTGGGAGGTACAAAGTAAAGCCTGGCCCAACTTTGCTGACAATATCTCTAACATTGGGATTATCGTTGAACATGGCTCTGTTGGTCAACTTACATCCTTTCTCTCTGTGTTTCTGTGGTCTATGAGTGGGCCATTAGGACATCGGAGGGGGAGACAAACCATGAGAGACTGTGGACTCTGAGACACAAACTGAGGTTTTGGGAGGGGAGCCAGGTGGGTTGTTGGTGAGCCTGGTGATGGGTCTTAAGGAGGGCACATATGGCATGGAGCACTGGGTGTGGTGCATAAACAATGAATCTTGGAACACTGAAAAATAAAATAAAATAAAATTTGAAAAAAAAAAAAGAAGTTTTAAAATTTGATTTCTTCCAATGCTAAATTAGTAGAAATTTATCTCAAGGATTCATAAACAATGGACCCTTAATTTTCAGGGCTGTTCTCACTGTATCCTTCTTTTTTCTCTGATTTTATTTATATTTTAATAGGGATGAAGAGGAGAGCAAGCATGACATCTCAGTGAACTTTGCTTATAGTCTGTTTTGTTATTAACTTAAATTTATAAAAATTACTTTTAATCTTTGGTTGATACCTTGCTGTTTTTAACTTAAAATATCATTTTTACCCAATGAAATACATACAGTGATCAAAGCTTATGAAAGTCATAAGAATATGAAGCCAACAATTCCAGGCCACCACCCTGACACACTTACCTGCTTTTCAGTCCAGAACAACTCCTTCAGAGTCTTTTACCTACATCCAGTGTGTTCTTCTTGGTATTTCTAACCAACAGCTTCCTGCTATGTCTTGATTCAGCATTTTAGACAAATGTCTCAGCTCTCTTCCACTTCCCCTACACTCAGCTTCTATGACCCCCTCCAACCCAAAAAACAAACAAACAACAACAGCAACAAAAAACGTAAGTTTTCCTATTTTCATTAAAGCCGTGAGATAGGTTTGTCAAAAATACCTATTACATCGTATTTTGTGCTTTCAGTTTTTTAATCCTTTCTCGAAAGTTTTTGAGCCTTCTGCCTTTTTCTATTTGGTCATGATTTTCATTGATTTTTTCCTCTTACAATTTCAGATGAATGCATTCTATCTTTAGTCATTGACACTTTAAAAAACTCATCTCTGCTCTTAAGACCACTCTCTACAAAACTTAACTGAATACTTCACCAGTGGGCTTCCTACGGCACCTGGCCACACTTTACACATTTTTTTCTCAGACTTTTATCTTGATGTATTATGATTTTATTATTCCATCTTTCTTCTTTCAAGCTCTATAACTTTTGTAATCTTCCTTTCCTTGAAATTACAATAATTCTTGCTTATTAATCTGCTTACATGGTATTATGCTCACTACAGGTTTTTTTTTACAGTATGACTTCCCAATTCGGGAGCTTCAAAATTTATTATATGTCTAATGTCTCACTCGACTTTATTACATATCTAAATTTTTTTTTCAGAAAACCTAATTGATAAACTTCCTCCTAGGTCCCTTCTCTATCTGGTAATGCCTTTCTGTTCTGTCCACACACAAGCACGGCCTGGTTTGCTCACCAGAATTAGGGCATCATATCACTTTTTAACCACGTTCTACAGACAAAACCCTATTGTATTCTGATATCTAACTTATTAGTGTTGTAAAACTATCTTGCAGGAACCGGGATGGCTAAGTTGGTTGAGTGTCTGACTCTTGATCGCGGCTCAGATCATGGACTCTGGATCATGAGATTGAGCCCTGCGTCAGGCCCCACACTCAGTGGGGAGTCTGCTTCTCTCTCTCTCTTTCTGACCCTCCCCCACTCTCTCTCTCTTGAAAAAAAACAAAAACAAAAACAACTTTCTGATCATATTGTATGGCTTTCCCTGCTTGAGTGACATCTATCCTTAAAGTCCCAATTTTTTCAGCAGGGTATTTGCTAGTATTGGTGTTTGCTTGGTACCTAGTGAGCCTTTTTAATCAAGGTGATTAAAAGATAAGGAGGACGATACACAGGCTCTTTAAAACTCCTCTGCTTTTTCTAATTATCATTGTTCCATTTTTGCCATTTGATTCATTTTCAGGGGTTCCATGTATGATTTCATTTGGGAGAAAATGTCTGCTAAGAAAAAAAAAATACATTTATTTTCCAATGATACCTTTGAAGAGTATTTCTCTTCCAATTCTTTTGCTCCAATTCATTCTATTTTTTGGCCACTCTTCTTGTACATAAGTTGGTTTTCTATTGTCTTGCCTCTATATGCATTATATTTATGGTTTTCATATGGTTCTTTACCTCCGTATTGACAGATTTTCCAAATTCATCTTTCTTAAGACTGATCAGTTTTCTACAATATCAATTTTCTTCATCCTTCTACATTCTGATATGGTAAAAAATCTTAAATATTTCTTATCTCAATTAAATCACTTTTTGTTTCAATGTTTTCTTATTCTCTCATCTTCCATTTCTTATTTTGTAGGAACTATCATTTTGAAATTGTCGTCATCATCCAAATTCCACCTCTGTTTCTTGGAGTAATCTTTCTTTCTTTCCAAAATATTCTCTTCAGCTACCTTTTGCATGCTCTTATTATCTCTTTAAGGTTGCAAAATTTGTTTTTTAACAGTCTGATTATTCATTTGTGTTGTCTCTGGTTTTTTTTTTCCTGAAAATACTTCAGATACCAAATGTGTGGGGATTTTTCAGGCACCAATATTTGTTGTGTTGTCTTCCACCAACACTAATTTTGTGTTCATCAGTTTTCTTCAACTTGACACTAATTAACAAGAGTTAATGTGGGCCTCACAGGTTAAAGACTCAGTCCCACAAGCCTGCCCTCACTTCAGATTTTATATATAAAACAAACATAAGAAAAACCTGAAGTGTGGAAAGAAGGACACAGAATGACAAGGGATTTTAGGAACAGAGGAAAGACATGATAGTAAGATCTCTGAATTTTCTTTTTGCTTCGCATATCCTAAACTTGGAGCTGAAGAAGCTACCGATATGGAAATCGAATAGATACTGACAAAAACCCCAGTGAAAACCTACTGTCTCTAGCCAAACGACCAGGAAAAGTGAAAACTAGCAAGACAGAAAATGTTTGGACAGTAACTACTCTACTCCAGCCCAACATCATAGAAGAAACTGAGTCTCCAACCTTACCCACACTAGCAAATGGTAAGTGGGAGCAGAGGTCTACACTTCTATTGTCACATTGTTATGAATGACCCAGACCTCCTGCAAGGGTGATATCCAAGAAGGCCCACAGTGAGCCAGGACTATAAACTACACCAACAGATGACAAAGCAAGAACCTGAACATCTACGTTTGCCTAGTGGTAATGAGGCATCTGTTCTACCAGGATGATATTAAAGAAGGTTTAATCAAGCATCAGGAGTGATATGATCAGCCAACAGTAGGAGGCCACCCCCACAGCAGTGTCTGGGGAGACCACATGGCAAGTGGGAACTCCCATCCCTACCCAGCAGTAACAAGGAGGCTACCCAGAGGCCAAATGGGAGAGCTGGATTTCTGAGGGTAGCAAGGCAGCACTACATGCTCCCACTTCCCTTCCCAGAGCAGCGTTATAGAACGCCAGCTGAATACCAGAATATTTATTTTTTTTGAATACCAGAATATTTAAATGAGATCCAGAGTCTCATACCATGACATGATCAGAAACCAGGAAGATCTTAAATGGATGAGAAAAAAAAAAAAGATGTCAAAAGCAGAGATGTTAGAATTATCTGCAGATGCCTTCACAATAAAATGCTTTGATGAACATGGAAGCATTTGAAACAAATAAAAAACATAGATTATGTCAGCAAGAAGTAGAAGTTATAAAGAAGAACTAAATGGAAATTTTAGGGGCACCTGGGTGGCTCAATTGGGTAAGTAACCACCTCTTAACTTCGGTTCAGGTCATGATCTCGGGGTCTGGGATCAAGCCTCACATCAGGCTCCAAGCTCAGCAGGGAGTCTGCTTGAGGTTTCTCACTCTCTCTCCCTCTACCCCATCCCCATTCACAAACACACAAACTCTCTCTCTCTCTCTCTCTCTCTCAAATAAATAAATCTTTAAAAAAAAAAAAGGAAGAAAAACTAAAAGGAATTTTAGAACTGAAAAACACAGTAATTGAAATAAAAGTCCAGTGAGTGTATTCAAAAGCAGAAAGAAAGGGCATAAGCAAAGAAACAGTGAATTAGGAGACAGAACAAGAGAAATTATCCAATCTATGCAATGGAGAGAAAATAGACTGGAAGAAAACAAACAAACAAACAAAACAGAAAACAGATTCTCAAGAATCTATGAGAGCATCACAAAATATGTAGCATTTTTGTCACCAAAGTTCCGGAAATAAAAGCAAAAGAACATGGGGCTGAAAAAAAAACTTTGAAGGAATAACAATAGAAAACTTTCCAAATTTGCCAAAAATCACACACAGATTCAAGAAGCTAAGTGAACTACAAAGAGGATAAATCAAATAAATCTACACTAAGTTAAATCATAATTAAATTTCTGAAAACTAAAGACAAAGAAAAATTATTGAAATCTGCCAGAGAAAAATGAGTCTTCACAGTTTTAGGAGAAAAACAATTAAGATGAGAGCAGGTTTTTCCACTGAAATCACAGAGCTCAAAAGGAAATGGTGCAATATATTTTCTTCTGAAGGAAAATGATTATCCCCTCAGAATTCTAAACCCAACAGAAGTATTCTTCAGGAATTAAGGGGGAAAAAACATTTTAGATGAAGGAACAGTAAGATACTTGTCACCAGCCAAACTTCCCTAATAGAATGGCTAAAGGAAGATTCTTAACCAGAAGAAAAGAAATGAAAGGGACTTTAGAATGAAGAAACAAAATACAGGTAGGTAAAAGTTCCAAAATGTGGGTAATAATGGGCATTTCTCTTCTTTGTAAGTTTTCTAAGCAACATTTAAGAATATTACAATATTTAAGAATATTACATAATAAATGGGGAAAGTAAAGGAATGCAAAGGGAGTTAAGACTTCTATAGTTCACATGAACTGGTAAAATGACAAAAATCAGTAATCTGTGATGAGTTGTGTATGTACAATATAGCACCTAGAGCAACCACTAAAATATATGTTATATATACATATATGTGTGTATATATATATATATATGTATGTGTATATATGAGTATATAGAAAGAGATATACTCAGAAACACTATTTTAAAAAAGGGAAATCGAAAAAATATTCAAGTAATCCATAGAAAGACAGAAAAGGTAACAAAAATAAAACAGATTACAAAAAATACTTACAATGTAACATGTAAGACTATGAAACTTTTAGGAAAAGTATAGGAGAAAAATATTCAGGATCTAGGACTAGGGAATGTGTTCTTGTATGTGGCACCCAAAACACTATCTATAAAAGAAAAAACTGATAAACTGGACTTGATCAAAATTTAAAACTTTTGTTCAGAAAAAACTTTTTAAGAGGATGAAAGATAAAATATAGAGTGAAAGAAAATATTTGCATAAAACTACATACTTACATAAAACTACTATCTAGAGTGTGTGTGTGTGTGTGTGTGTGTGTGTATGTGCGTGTGTATACAGAGAGAGAGAGAGAGAATCAAAACTCACCAAAGGAAAAAATCCAATTAGAACACGGGCATATGACATGGGGAGGTATTTTACCAAAGGAGATAGTCAGATGGCACATAAGCACATTAAAATTACTCAGCCTACAGAGCCTGAATCAGCTCAGGTCATGATCTCATGGTCATGGGATCGAGCCCCACATTGAGTTCTGCATCCAACATGGAGTCTACTTGAGAGTGTCTCTCCCTCTCCCTCTGCCTCTTCCCCTCATGCTCACACTCACTTGTTCTCTCTCAAATACATAAATATTTTTTAAAAATTTTTCAACATTCTTTTCCATTAGAGAAATTAAAAATCAAAATCACAATGAGCTACTACTGCACCTCTATCAAAACAGCTAAAATAAAATATAGTGAAAACACCAAATTTTGATAAGGATATAGAGAACTGCATCACCGATACATTGCTTCTAGGAATGTAAAATACTACAATCATTCTGGCAAATAGTTCTTCTGTTTCCTTAAATACTGAATAAGAAACTATCGAAAGACCCAGAAATAGTACTCTGAGGCCTTTTTGCCAGAGGAATGAAGACTTATGTTCATAAAAACAAACAAACAAACAAACAACAACAACAAAAACCTTGTACAAGATGTTTATGGTGGCTCTGTCCATAATAGCTAATAACTGGAAAGAATCCAAATACCTTCCAGCAGCAAATGGTTAACTAAATGGTGGTACATCCATACCATGGAATACTACTGAGCAACAAATAGGAAACACAGCCTGGATGAATCTCCAGAAAATGAGACTGAATGAAACAAGGCAATCCCAAAAGACATGAACAGCATCAACCAATGCACATAGCATTCTTTGTTTTTTTTTTAATGTTTTCATTGCATTTTTATTGTAATTCCAGTACAGTTAGCACACAGTGGTATATTAGCTTCACGTGTACAATAGAGTAATTCAACACTTCCATACAACACCCAGTGCTCATCAAGACAATTGCACTCATTAATCCCCATCACCTATTTCATTGCACATAGCATTCTTTAAATGACATTATATGGAGAAGCAGAAGAGAAATTAGTGGTTACCAGGAGTTAAGGAGTGGGTAAGAATGGAAGGGAAAGGGTGTTGTTCTAGAAGAGCAACAGAAGGGATCATTACAATAATGGAAATGTTCTGTATCTTGATGTGCCAGTGTCAATATCCCAGTTATAAAATTGTACTGTACTTTTCCACGGTACCAGTGGGTGAACCTGGGTAAAGGATATACAATCTCTCTCTGTTATTGTTTCTTCTAAACTACCTCAATATTAAATGTTTAATTTAAAGAAAAGAAAAAAAAAGTAATGAGGCCCAGCTACTTGATCAGCAGTCAGCTCATGGAGAATATAAAAGGCAAGAATGAAATTCTTCACTAAAAGTCCTAGTTTCCTATTTTTATTGCCCACTTTCTACCTTTCTTTACATCCAGTGGGTCTTGTCAACTTTCTAGGACTCTAGTCTGAGACTTATTAAATGAAAAATCATCATCTGGGAAGCAGAGCTCAGCCGAATCCTCCAACATGACATTCCTTTTTATCATTAACAGTACCAAGTATTCAAGCCTTCATTCATTTTCCTTTAAGTTAAACAGAGGAAGGTCTAAGACAGCTTGAGTTGAGCCAGCTAATCTCCTAAATTAGGACTAATTTTGAAGTCCTAAAGTTAGTTGGCCTTGCATTTACCTGATTCGGCAAATGATCTCACCTGATTCTGAAGAATGGGGAAAAGTCCAAGATTTTACCTGACTTGCAAGCTCACCAGTCAGTTTGCTTTAGTTTCATGGGTGCTAGAAGACTTGAGACTCTCAGGTCAGGGCAAAAAACAAAACAAAACAAAACAAAAAAAACAGTGCATTACTCACAACACCAGCTGTAGTATCAACATTTGCACCAATTCCCCAAGCTCCTGTTCCCATAAGGATAATGTTCCCATAAGGATAACACAAAGAGGATAATGTGACATCTGTATGCACTGAGGGCTGTGTCAAAGAAGTGAATCCACAGCTTAGAGAACATGAATCTTTTATCCCGGTCACTGAGCCTCCCAGCGCTTTGCTCCAAAGTAAAACATGATCTTCATTAAATTACCACCCTTCGTGATGCTACGGTAAACTAACTGAAAGCTTTGTAAGCAAAGTAAAATGTCTTTCTTTGCTCCAGTTGGAGATACTCACTCTTAATCTTCCAAGGCTGTTTGCTATACTCTAGCCTTTGAAAGGTAGTCACTGCCTTTGCTCACAAGATGTCCAGAGACAGAAGAGGCTCACAGGGAATGGGCTCCCAACACTGATCTTCTGAAAACCAGGACTCGGAATTATAGCAGTTTTCCACGTGCTCTGAAATATTGTTCAAGTTACTTACTTTCTAAGGGTAAAAAATAATGGTTTTACAAAAACATGGATCAGGAAAATTGATCGCTTAGGTTTTGAGGTTTGTTGGCTTGAGAATATATAGAGTAGAAATTTCATGGCATTTTTGAAGGCAAATAGGTTTATACACCACTCTTCTAGTTACTTACCACTGCCCATCACATAACCCATAACCTGGTGATTTCAAGCAATTGATTCTTATCGCTCATGGTTCTCGGCACAGCTGGGCGACTGGTGCCCAGAGCCTCACTCACGTGGTTGCTGCCACGTGGTGGCAAGGGTGAGTTTTCTAGAGTCTTCTTCACTTCCATTTCCGACACTTGGGCTGGGCTGGCTGAAGCAGCAAGTAGCCTCTTGATTAGCCGGGCTTCTTTCTAGCCTGGTAAACTCAGTGTAGTCAAGCTTCTTCCCTGGTGGCTGGCTTACCCCACAGTGAGGTTTCTCCATGGCACTAAAGGCTGAAGCTGCAAGGCTTCCTAGAATGTTCACACATTCAGGAGAGAAGGACCATCAACGAGGAATCAAAAGCCCCAAGTTTGAATTCTGATTTTTGATACTTAACGACCATGTCGTCTTAAATAAGCAATTTATCTTCTTATGGTCTGTTTCTCCATCTTTGAAGTAGAAATAATATTACCTCACACACAGGTGGACAGTGAGGAATGCTTAAAATGATATGAAAGCACTTTGAAAACCCAACAAAAATAATCAGGGTAATACCATGACTTTATATAAACCAAGTTCTTCCGACTTGCATATTTTTGAAATCGTAACTCCTGTTTTATAAAATGAGACCCGCCCTTTTCCTCAACTCATCCAAATGTAGTTCAGAAAGCAGAAGGAGGCATGAAGCTTGGTTGGGTTCCAGGGAGCCCTGATTCTTGCCAGCCCTGGTGTGTCCTCATACTATCGAGATCCGCAGTGTCTCACTGGATGAGGGATGTGGCCTCTCTGTGTATCACAAGGTGATAAGAGTGAGCGGTACAATATGGATGGCTAGCTCCCAAGCTATATTATTAAATTACAGTCTGTCCACAGAGAGTGATCTCTTGTTTCAGCAGCAAGTACTAGTCCCAGAAACTATAAAAACCCCGAGCATTCTAAAATAGGCTGTCACATAGAACACCATAAATTATTACACTCAAATACTTAACCATTCGTTCATGCTAGAACTTCACACTAAGGAGAGTGGTCTGCCTGAGGGAGGAAAGCTCAAAATCAAAACCTTGTTTCTCACTTCTCTTGATTCCCTCTCTTGCCCAGTTCAGGAGAAGCTAGAAGGCAGCTTTATTTAATTATGTAATACTTTTTTTAGTTTTACATATTTAAAAGCTGCTCAGGAGGGGAAAAAAAACTCCTGTTTCAGAAACCAGAGTGAGATAACCATTCTTCTGTGCCATCCACCTGAATGTGTCAAAATAGTGAGGAAATTATATGCAAAACAAAATATCGAGAAACAAATATATTTTCACCCTGATTTCTATTATAATTTCAGATTTGAATACTCATGGGAAATTGATCTAAGATGCAATACAAATCACCTTTCAGAATCTTTCCCATCTATTCCAAGGAATGCCCTGCCTTTATCGGCATGCCTTCTATGTGCATGCAATTCCCTTCAGTCATCCTCTGCTAAAATAGAGAGTCAAATAAATAATCGGTCCGCGAGATCTTGACACATTCACTAATATATTACAGTGTACCACTCAGTGAATTGCCATTTACTTAGAAGGTCTTAAACATGGTCTCAGTCTTACGTGGAGGAGTTCACAGTAGCCACACCATTGTTTCAGATATCCAACAGAATTTAAAGCCCAGCCAGCCATGGGGAGGCTACTTTGGGCTGAATGTGGGTTAACCCACTTTATTTTCATCACACAGTTATCAAAAGATTGGTATGGAGTGAAAAAGTCTCATTATCTATTTAGAAGAATTTCCTGTCAGTGCCTTCTTAAGCACCCATTAATATAGGTGTTAATTACAATGGCCTTTGTAAGATGAGGAGAGAAAAGAGAGCAGGGAAGCAGGCCTACAAAATCATTTCTATAATTTTGTTGTAGTTTTCATTTATCTTCAACCAGCAGAAGAGCCAAGATAACTGCCAGATTGACCTCTAATATCTACATAGATAGGTGATAAGTAGGTAGATAAGTAGATGATAATGATGGGTAGTTGGATGACAGCAATAGATAAGCCTATGAACTCTCATTATTTTTTTAAGACTTTATTTATTTATTTAAAGGAGAGAGAGCACAAGCAGGGAGGGAAGAGGCAGAGGGAGAAGCAGACTCCCTGCTGAGTGGGGAGCCCAACTAGGGTTCTATCTCAGGACCCTGAGATCATGACCTGTGCCACAGGGAGACCCTTAACCACCTGAGCCACCCAGGTGCCCCTAACTCTCATTATTCTTAACTGAACAAAACAGAAACTAGTCCAAGTAAATATGTACTGATCGAGGCTGACTCATTATCAAGGAGAAAGGAATTTCCAAGTTGATGGAGTCTACTCTTAATGACCTTGTCATCTGCCCATGCACTTGCTCCTTCATTAAGCATTTATTGTGTCAAAAACTAAAGGCAGATCCAGGGATAAAAGGCGTAACCCCTGTCTTCAAGCAGCTCCCTCTCTGGAAGGGAAGAAAAACAGGAATGCATGTAATCATTATTCAGGACAGTTAGAGGTATGCTGAGGTCACAGTAATGAGGGGATTCTAGAGAGTTACAACATAGGTCCTCAGCAAAGATGGGGTGGAGAGGGCATGTGGAGGTGCAGGACCAGTAAAGAAGGGATACTGGGAGACAGAGGAAGGCTCAGGCTGAGAGCCCACGTGGGGGAGCATAGCAAAGTCACCGGGTCGTGAAACGGCTTGATGAACATGGGGGGAAATGAGATCACTCAGGAAGACATGGGCAGAGGAGACAGAGCAGAAGGATGACAAGACAGCCACCCTGGCCCAGGAGACACCAACAGGCAGCTGTGGCCTAGGAGACACTAGGCAGTTCAGACTGCTGCTAACAAGAGACCATCCACTAAACAGTTTCATTGAATTCTGCAAATACAAATTCCATGTCTATTTGCATAAATAAACTTGATTTTTAAAGATTTATTTACTTACGTTTGTGTGTGAAAGAGAGGGGGGTATGTAGGGAGAGGGAGAAGCAGACCCCCCACTGAGCTTGGGTCTCAATGTGGGACTCAATACCACGCCCCTGAGATCATGACCTGAAGTGAAATGAAGAGTCGGCCATTTAACCGACTGAGCCATCCAGGCACCCCAAACTTGATTTTGGTTTAATAGTATTTTTTTAGAGACCCAAAGTTTTCTTACAATCCTGTCCACCCACCTAAGGAATGCTCAGGTCTGACTGTCAGAGAGAGGTAAAGTGAGAAGGTGGATATGGCTGATGGGTCCTGGCTGGAGGAGGGTGGCCAGGAAGCTCTGACGGCATGTGGTACCAGGGGAGGTAGGGGGCCTCCGCTTTGTAGCAGAAAAAAGTTCAGAATTACCGCCTTTTGTGGAGTGACTTCCTCTTCAACTTAGGAAAACAAAACACTTGACAACACACGAAACAATGTCTAAAAGACATGAAGCAGCCCGTGTGTTACAGAAGTCCTTCAGACAACAGGGCACGTGAAAGCCGTTGGTGTGTTGCAGATAGCACTAATTCCATCAGAGAATTGCACAAAGAGCATGAAAGTCACTAATATGACGTGAAAAGCCAAGAGTCTTCAATTATATTAGAGGCACTAGTCCATTATATTAATCTTTTACGCAGTTCCTTTCTATCAAATCAGATTAGTAAATTTGGTTTAAACTAATGTGCTTTAAAAATCTTATCATTTTTATTAAGTCTAAGACAATCATGGTTTTGCTTATACTGAATGGTTGATCTCATTCTTCACTCTATGTCAGATTGGTGATAAAGGAGCCCCATGTGGTTCTTTATTCCCTGCTTCTTTTTTTTTTTTTTAAGATTTTATTTATTTATTTGACAGACAGAGATCACAAGTAGGCAGAGAGGAAGGCAGAGAGAGAAGAGGAAGCAGGTTCCCCACAGAGCAGAGAGCCCGATGTGGGCCTTGATCCCAGGACCCTGAGATCATGACCTGAGCCGAAAGCAGAGGCTTAACCCACTGAGCCACCCAGGCGACTCTCCCTGTTTCTTAATAATGAAGACACCCACCTTCCCACTCATGTTAGAGCGAGTTTTGATGGAGATAAGAAGGGATGACAGCGGGTCCCTCACACACACACACACACATTAAGATTAAACTGAAAGTCTAGGGCTATTAACTTCCAATTTTATTTACTCTCTCGCTTCTGTAGAGCTTACTTACCAACTTACAACCAGCTCACCCATGCTGCTCACCTCCTGAAGGATGGGCCTCCATGTGAACATGGTGGTTCCACCCCAGGACAACCCCTACGAAGCATCACCTCCCTTGGATGAAGACAGAAGTTTTCTCCCGGTGCTCACTAACTCAGGCACCTGAGAAGGAAGTCTGTCGCTACAGGTCCCTCCTCCTCCACCATCATACTGGTCCATGACCTCGCTTCCTGCTCCCCTGAGAAAATCGAACCAACCAGACAAAAACGTCCACATCTACTCTCTAGGCTGTTAAACCCAGTTGAGCAATAACTGTTCTCTTCCTTGATGAAGCCACATTTATAGAGCAAGTGTCACTCTCTCCTCCCTGATGTACGCATTTCTGGGCCTTTGGGGACTCTGTACTTCCTCAGGTTTCTTCCTGCATCCCTGGAAGTTCTTTCTCAGTCACTGTCGCCTCTTTGTCTCTTCTCCCCAACGTCCCAAGGATGAACCTCTCCAGGGTCAGCCCTTGATCTTTTCTCTCTCTACACCCACTCCCATGGGGATCCCATCAGGATTTGCCCATTGGGAGCTGTCCCCATTCCAGTTGACTCCAACTCAGTCCTTCTGGCTGCGAAGTGTTAGTCACCCTTGATGGTTCCCTTCCTCACACCGACGTCCAACCCATTAGGAGTTATGTTGGCTTCGCCTTCAAAATGGATCCAGAATGCCGCTTCTCATCTCTTCCATGGCTACCACCCTGGTCAGAGCCACCATCCTCTTGCCCAGATGACTGCATCAGCCTCACATCTGGCTCCCTGCTTCTGCCCTTGCACCATCAAAAACCCCACAACTGTCAGAGGAAGCCTTTAAAAGCAGCCATCATCCATCTTCCCAAAACCCTTTCATGGCTCCCCTTTGCATTCACAGTAAAAACCAGAGCACTTCCAATGCCTACCAACAACCCCCCACCCAAGTTGCCTGCCCCAGCTCTCAGGCAATGATCTCTCTGATCTCGGCTACTACTTTCTCCATCCCCATTCTGCTCCAGTCTGCCAGCTCCCTGCTCTCCCATCAGAACAATTCCTTGTCCAGGGACTTTGGCACTGGTAGTTCTCGTTGCTTAGAATGGTCCTTTCTCCCCACTGTCTATATGGTGAACTTCTTCATCAGTGAATCCTGGCTCTTGTGTCACCTTCCTTTCCAATGAGGCCTCATGCAACCACTTGATTTAAGACCTCAACCTGCCTGTCTCCCTTATCCTATGCCCTCCAATGTCCCTGCCTTTTTTTGATTTTTGATTCCTCTTATCCTACTTTGCTTTTTATTTTCATCTAGCACTCTTACCATCATCCAACATGCCATATCACTCACTTACTTGATGTCTTTACAAAATGGAAACCCCACATTGGGCTGATACACTCTAAGCACCTCAAACAACGGCTCATATACAGTAAAAGTCAATACATGTTGGAAAAATGAATTAACGCACCAAGCACTTTGCCAGCTATAATAATTATCTGTGGGGCACCTGGGTGGCTCTCAGTCAGTTAAGCATCTGACTTTTGATTTCAGCTCAAGTCACAGTCTGAGGGTGGTGAGATGGAGCCCTGCATGGGGCTCAGTTCTCAAGGTGAAGTCTACTGGAGATTCTCTCTCTCTCCTTCTGCCCCTCCCCCTGCTCGCTCGCTCTCTCTCTCTCTCAAAATAAATACATAAATAAAATCTTTTTTTAATTACGTGTGAATATGATGTTTTTATTTTGCATTTATCCAGTAATTCAAGGAAAGCAAACTGATTCAGAAATTCTCAAAAATGCATCAAACAATGTGTGTAAGGATATAAATAAAAATCATCGACATGTCTATTCTTCAGCAAAAAAAGTTGACTTTTTGCATATTTCTCAATTGTTATGTAGATATTAGATCATGTTGTAGGAACCATTACATACACGACCTTTTTTGTTACATATTATACTAAAGCCATTCTGTGACATTAGGAATGTATCTAGTGAGCTTCGTGCAGTGGCAGTGCTTTCACCAAGGAGGTTTAGCTGAGGCGGGATTCTTGTTAAGAGAATGTATCAAAACATTGATTTATTTTTAAATAGCTGCCTGCTATCCCCTCACACAAATTCCCATGTTCTGCTTCATTGTGCCCATTAACATTGTTTCTAAGTATTTTCTATTATCTGCTACTATAAGGAAGATCTGTGGGCAGACATCCTTGTCCACCTGCCCAGTTCTTGTTTAGGACTAATTCATAGAGAAGAAGGAAGTTCTTGGACAAATGGCCTAGATACCTTAAAGGATTTTTAGCCACATTGCCATTTTGCCTTCCAGAAAGAGGATGCCAGTTTATGCTGCTGTCCATAGCATACCGTACCAAAGAGAAAGCATGACAGGATTAAGTATCTGACGTTCTCTAATCTTGCAAACGTTCTATGGTTAAAACCATGAGTGCATGATCATAGCAAAACTGAACATTTCTTCACATGCTCTTGACTATATTCCTCATTTGTAAGCTATCTTTCATATCCTAAGACAATTATCTGCCAAAGTCTTTGTTTTTCTTACTGATTTAAATGGGCTTTTCACATACCACAAGCGTTAAATTAGGTCCCATGTTGTCTTTTCTTGACACCGTCTTTTGGCATACATGCTTCCACTCTTACATTGTACATCTATTAATATTTTCCTTTGTGATCCTTCTCATGGTTTTAAGCCCTTACCCATTCAAAGATCAGGTAGGTGTTCATTACATTTTTATTCAATTTTTAAAGCTTTTTTTTTTTTTTTAGATTTTACTCTTAATTCCTCTACAATTAATTTAGGAATATAAAAGGAGTTGGGACTGCAGTGTCTTTTTCTCCAAAAGACAGATAATTGTCCCAGCATCTTTTTTAAACTTCTTTCCCCATCGATTTGGAAAACCATCGTTGTTCTCTATCAAAGCCTTGCATGTAGATGTCATTTTGTCATTCTACACTTGTTACATAAGATCTGTTACCTTATCATTTGTATCTGATTTTACTGTAATATTTATTACTCTGTATTGTAATCTTTTGCTCATTCCTCTCTCTCCTCTACTGGGTTATGAGCTTTCTAATTCTTTCTCCGGAATTAGTACCTGGTTCACAGAAGCTGGTAAACAGCTTTTGATGAATTGGTGGTGATTCTAGACCCCTTGACAGTCAAGAGGCCAGGTGGACCTGGTGAGATGGATGAAACCAAAGACTTTGAGCCTCTCTCTGCCTTGGGGATTGTAAAACTGGTTTTGGAAACAAAAACATAGCATCTCAGTCTGGGAAGGAGTATTAAGAAGCATAAGTAGTCCTTCTACAAAGCCTGTCTTAGGAGGAGGTGTGATGTTTAGATTTTAGGAAGGCCGCCTGGCTTTAAAATGAAATTTCTAGCATCTAAGTCCCGAAAGACTTAATTTCCACAACCACACAAGCATTCCTTTGGCTTTAGACTCTGACCTGAGCAAACTCCAATCACTTAGCTAGTTAGTTGTGTTCCCCCTCGGCTGTGAGTCCCCACAGGACTGGCAGAAACCCTAACTAACTCATAGCTCTCTATATTCCTGTAATGATTTGCATAGTGACTAGCACCCAGGACACAATAAATAAGTGTTTTCTGAGTGAATCGACAAATCAATAGAGATTAAAACAGTGGATCTCAGCAGCTATTTTCACTTATTTTGAGTATATCTGTAAGATATTTTCTTCAAGGGCTGCCCAGGTGGCTCAGTTGGTTAAGTATCTGCCTTCGGCTTAGATCATTATCTCAGAGTCCTGGGATCGAGTCCCACATCTGCTGAGCAAGGAACCTGCTTCTCCTTCTCCCTCTGCCTGCCACTCCCTTTGCTTGCACTCTCTCTTTCTCTCTGTCTCTGTCTCTGTCTCTGTCTCTCTCTCTCTCTCTGTCAAATAAATAAATAAAATCTTAAAAAAGAAAAAAGCTACTTTCTGCAAAAACAATTTTCAGGGAAATGAAAATACACCTACCCAAACTACTGACCCTCAGGGGAAGAGGATTCATGGATGGACAAAGGGACAAGAAGGCAGAAGAACAAGAATAGAGGACAGGCCATCGTCTCAGGTCATTGTTTTACCCAGATTACCCCAGGTAAGAATATTGTCTGCCTTAACTGTTTGAGTCAGATGTATGGTTATTCATCTTCAGAATCTTCAAGGAAGGATATTCCACAACACTCCTTCCAAGATATTTTTTCCTGAGTTTAAAAATGCCTGCTACTCCAATCACCTATTGTTACATAACAAACCACCACAAATTTGAGTGGCTCAAAACATCAGTTCAGTGGGGATGGGCTCACGTAGACACTTCTCACTCGGGGTCCTTTACACCACAGCAAGTACACGTGGCCAAGGCTGGATCATCTGAAATCTTCTTCTCTCACCTGTCTGACACCTCTCCACATGGCGGGCTTGGGCTTCTTCACAACATGGTGGCATCAGGATAATCAGAGTTGGGACACCCAAGCCCCAGAATGATGCTTCTCAGAGGCCCAGGGAGAAGCCATGAGGCTTCTGAGGACTCTGCCTCAGAAGTGTGAGAATGTCATTTCTGCTGTGTTCTTTTTGTCAGTCAGGCCAGCATGGATTCCAGGGGAAGAGAATTAGACTCTGCTCTCAGTAGGAGAAATGTTGAAGCATTTTTACAACCTTTGCAGCCCTTCACATTTTTCTCTAAGAAAAAAAAATATCTTGTAAGGACAGAACTTATACCTAACTAAGACCTGTCTTGTTATAATGTAAGGCCATTTTCCTTATTCTGTCTTCATGGAGTTAGTCACCGAGTGACTAGAAAACTCTTGTTCAATAGCCTGAGCTTCTACAATTAAGAAATTTACATCTTGTTGGGAACTGGACTCTTCCTGGCTGCAAAATGTGTAGTTAAAATATATATGGTACTTTCTGACCTCAAGGAGGCTACCTGGGACTCTTTACTCAATCTTTGATCTTGTACAAAAGGCCTTAAAGTGGCTTTATGCTGAATACTTATTTTAGATGACTGAACCCCAAGCCCTCATATAACTGACAAAAATTCCCTTCTCTCAGTTACCAACTACTACTGAATTATTATTGTCCAGAAAGATACAGTTCTGAATTTACACATAAAAGATACAGTTATTACAACATTTTGAAGAAAATCTTTGAAGCTAATTATCTAAAGATTAGAGAAAGAATATCTTTTAATTAATTTCAAACCCTGGATTGAGTACTGAGAAAAACACGAAAGAATGATTTCCAATAGGAAGTGGTGGTTATGGAAGATTCTCCCTCCCCTGGAGGATTACCATTTAATTTTCAACATCGATTCAAAATAAATGCTGGTATGATCTCCAAGGAAAGACTGTTTCAGTTATAAAACCTAATGAAGAAGCATATAGTTTAATAAGCAAAATACATGTCATCCTCCTTTGTTAACCTAACTTCCACACTCTCTGCTCTGGTTTCAATGAGGGTATTTACTTGTAGGCATTCATTGCTCTTTCCAATAAATGTCGTAGAGGGTGAGTCTTCGAGATATGCACCTCAGGCTTTTACTGATCTTTTTCTTTACTTTCTCGCTACCTAGTACCCAACCCATTGCTTGGCACTTAGAGTTTTGACAAGTGAATTGCCATAATTTTTTTTGTTTTTCCTTATATTAATGAATAAACTTAAATTGAATGTTATCCAATTGATGATATGGTGTGCACTGTGTCTGACGAAGCTTAAAATTACCTACAAGCTTAGTCCTACAGCTTAATAGCAAAAAAAAGCTAAGAACCTGATTAAAACATGAGCAAGGGACTTGATTAGATGTTTCTCCAAAGAAGACATACAAATGGCCAACAGTTTCATGAAAAGATGTTCGATTGATATCACTCATCATTAGGGAAATGCAACTCAGAACCACAATAGGATACCACTGCACACCTGTTCAGATGGCTATTACTAAAGAAAAATGATGTCAAGTACTGGGGAAGGTACGGAGAAACTGGAACCCTTGTGCACTGTCAGTGAGAATGCAGACTGGGACAGCCACTCTGGAAGATAGTATGGAGGTTTCTCAAAAAATTAAAAATAGAATTACCCTACGATCCAGCAATTCCACTTCTGGATGCTTATCCAAAAGAATTGAAATCAGGATCTCAAAGAGACATTAGCTCCTCTATATTCATTTCAACACTATTTACAATAGCCAAGATGTGGAAACAACCAACATGTCCATCAACAAGGGATGGCTAAGGGAAGATATGGTGTATACATACCACAGAACACTTGTTAGTCCACAAAGAAGGAGGAAATCCTGGTGAACAACACTGGTGAACCTGGAGGACACTGTACTAAATGAAATACATCAGCCCCAGAAAACCAAACACTGCATGACTCCATTTATACAAAGTATCTAAAATAATCAAATGCATAGAATCAAAGAGTGGAATGGTGATTACCAGGAGCTGGAGAGAAAGGGAAACAGGGAGTTATCAATCAATAAGCATAAATTTCAGTGAAGCAAGATGAATACACCCTAGGGCTTGCTCTACAACATTGTACCGATAGTCTACAATATTGTCTAAATAAATCTGAGATCTTGTGTTAAGTGTTCTTGCCACAATAAAATATTTTTTTAATTTTATTTATTTATTTGACAGAGAGAGAGAGAGAGAGGGATCGGAAGGGAGAGATAGAACCAGGTTTCCTGCATAAGCAGGGAGCCTGATGCAGGGCTCGATCCCAGGCCTGGATCATGACCTGAGCCGAAGGCAGATGCTTAACTGACTGAGCCACCCAGATGCCCCAAAATAATGTTTTTTTTTAATTGTATGCACAGCTGGAAAAATACCTACCAGCTAATTAATGTATGATTCCCTGAGCTTTTGATATATTTTAATATTTTGGTGGTTTTTAAAAGAATGTGTGCAGAGTACCTACAGGACAGCAGACATCAAGCATGTGCTGAGGATAGAAGGACACGTGAAAAAACAGTCCCTGCTCTCCTGGAGTTTCCCGGGATTCCTCAGGCTTTTAAAAGCCAAGTTAATTTTCCAAGCTAGTCAACATGGACCAGACCATCTCTTCCTAGTTCCCATTCTTGTGTTCTACTTCCATGCTTTATTTTTAAATTACCTCCAAGTATACATGATTTTATCTTTACAACTGTAGCCTGATGTATAATCTATGCTCTTTCAGATACGCTGCTTGAATTTAACAATTAAAAGGGCCCTTTCCTTCTCGGGTCCCATTGACTGTCTGCAAACTCCACCTTAACCTCCCCAGATCACTGCCTTCATGTTCTGCAAGCTAATGAGAGCCTCCATAGCTTGCAACGGTATGCTCCTCACAAAGGGACTACATCTTTCAGATCATCTCATAGCAGTACGGTAAAATCTCTGGTAAAAGAAGTCTACAATGCCACCCTATCAAATCCAACAGCATTAGGGATGGGTAAAGACAAATTTCAAATGGTAGAGCCATTCCCAGATTGGTCAACAAGAAATCTTCCAATCCTAATTAAGACCCACTTTAATTTAATGTCAATTTATTGACACAAATTAAACTCAGTCCTCATTCTTTCTCTCTTTCACTATTAAATAACTCCCAGCTGGATCCATTAATGCCCTCATTCACGCATTCATTCATTATTTTCATGCATTCATCATTTGCATTTTATATTTTTAACAGCAATCTTGCCATCATTTATTTGTTCTTTTTTATATAAATTAACTTCCTGCTTTTTTAAAGATTTTATTTCTTTATTTGAGAGAGAGAGAGCAAGAGAGAGTAAGAGAGAGCACAAGCAGGGGGGAGTACCAGAGGGGAAGGGAGAAGTAGACTCCCTGCTGAAAAGGGAGCCCAACACGGGGTTCCATCCCAGGACCCTGGGATCATGACCTGAGCTGAAGGCAGATACTTAACCAACTGAGCCACCCAGGCGCCCTTTTATCCATTTTTTTTAAAATCACTTCACCTTCTATTTCCCAGGCCTGGGTAGCTTATCTTTTGATGAAGATAATTTGGATTCAGGAATATTTTGACTCTTCATAAAAAAGGCAAATGACTAAAGGCACCTGGGTAGCTCAGTTGGTCAAGCATCCAACTCTTTGTTTCCACTCACGTTGTGATCTCAAGGTCTTGAGATCAAGCCCCACATGGGGCTCCACACTCAGGATGGAGTCTATTTGAAGATTCTCTCCCTCTGCCTCTCTCCTCTCACTCTCTCTCAAATAAATAAATAAACAAATAAATGAATAAATCTTTTTCAAAAATGACTAACTCATAGGTTTACTGCCACATAATGAATACAACAGAAACTCTCTCCTTATCAGTGATCCTTGCTTCTACCTTTCAAGAGTTCTAGCATCTTAACAAATGACACTGGGAAAGGAAAAGCTAAGATAGGAGAGATTTGCCAGGGGTGAAGTTATGGATGACTATGAGTAGCCACTGAGATTGTAGAGATCCACTGAAAGGTTTGGAAAGGAGGATCACATGATCAGACAGGAAACTTGGAGAGCTCTCTCTGGCAGCAGGGAGGATGGATAAGGGAAAATAGGGTAGAGGTAGAACCAGTAAGGAGTCTATTATAACAACCCAGGCAAGAAGGTGGGACCGGGTATTGGTGATGGTGAGAAGAAGGCAAAATAATATATGTTGACATTAGAATCAACAGACTTGAGGTATGAATAAGAAGGAATCTAAGATGATCACCAATTTTCTCACTGGGAGTGATCCAGCGGAATGTGGAACATTAACAAGTTAGGGAACATTAGACTATCATGCTTAGGGAAAGAGATAATGAGGATACAGTAACTTCAAGATGTACATGAGGCATTCAAGAGATGAGACCCAGTTAATAGTTCAGTGCTTTCAAAGGCTTTACGATAGCACCATCTAAGAAGCTTTAGAAAATGTAGATACCAAGCCTCTCCTCCAATACTCACCCCAATTCATAAACCGGGTTATATGGGGTTGGACTATGGGATTCCGATCACCATGATGAAAATCACTGAGGTAATGTAATATTCCTAGGTCTAGAGCTTAAGATTTTTTTTTTATTTAAATTTGAGAATCATTACTGTTTAGGTAGTAGTTGAGGTCCTGAGTGTGAGTGTGATCACCCAGAGAGACTGAGAAGAATGAGAGAAAAAACAGAAGAATGGAGCAGGCACATCATTCCAGCATTAAATTTAGAGTCAAGGTAAAAGGAACCCACTGAGGGGGCCAGAAGGAGTCACTTGTCGGGTGGACCAAGTTTTGACCTATAGAAGAATGTCATCAAAACACAAGGTAGAATTGATAGGGATACTTGAAGTTAGAGGTGAAAGAAGAAAGAACCAGTGGCCTAATCATTTGAGAAACTCAGTGGTAAGACTGGGAGTCATTTGAATGAGCCATCTTGAATAAAAGGAGGAGACAATGTGGTTGTTAGAATCCCCCAGGATCAGCGGATGAACAGGGACAGAAAGGAAGACTCTGAACCAGGCTGCCATCCTCAATGAACAAGGGGACACTAAAGAGAAAGGAGAGAGAGGGCCGAGCTGATGGCACAATTTTTGAAAAACATGGGTTTTTACAAAAATCTGAAAGTAAGGGTCTGGCAGGATCAGGAAACTGACATTCTCATTCTAGGCTAGATTCTCCCTGCTGAAGCTCCTTGAAGCTTTGTAACCCACAAACCTGTGGATTTCCCTCCTCTTTTTAAAATTTGTCATGGCAACCATCATGCTCTGAATAAACATAGCCTTTGAGGTCGCCTTGACTGGTCTTGTCTCGCTTCCCTCTTCCACGCAAAGGATCATGGGTACTGCTTGATGCAGCCCAAGCCCCTGCTACTCTGCTGTCATAGGGCCCCTGTGCACACTCTAGTCCTTTCATCTGTAACCTGTCTCCTCAGTTGCTATAGCTGACTCTGTCAGCACACACATGACGACCGGAAGCTCACCCTGACCGATGGCCTCACTTGTTGTTGGCCTATTATGCTCTTGTAGCATCCACTCCACTCTCTTCTAGCAGTTTCTGCATTGTGTCATGATTAGTGTTATAGAGCTCTCTTCCCCTATGGGACTGATGACTTTGAAACCAGCTGGGTTTTCCATTTGTTCTCCATCTTCAGTCCACAGCATTCTGCCTAAAATGTAGCGAGCACTCAGTCCACATTGACCCACATGATAGTTGCCTGCCAAGTGACAGAGTTGGTTCTTATCATAGGAAATCTTTGTACATAATTCCCATCCCACATAGTCACCGCAAACTCACACAGAGTTTGCAAGAACGATTTTAACGATCTAGTTTGCAAATTGATATACATAAATATCATAAATGGTTGTTAGGGCCTCATCCTAACAGCTGTATGAAGGAGATAAAATTACATCTTTCTAGAAAGAAATCTCTCCCCTCCTTCTCTCCTTTTAAGTGGTCTTTGCCACACCTGGCAGCCTCCAGCAAAGAACTTTGTTTTCCTTGCAACTTCTGTATTAGACCAGCCATGCCTCTTGGTCAACTTCCATGAGGTCTCCAATCCTGTCCTTGATAATTGTTGCCCCTGAACTCTGCTGGAGGCACATTCCTTTGTTGGACAGGCCGGAGGCAGGACAGTTGGAACATCTGAGCATAAATATCTGGAAGGAGGGAGACGAGATCTTTCCCTGTCCTCTACCCCCATATTTATTACCTACATATTCCACGCAGGGTAAGCCATTGCCAATTCATTTTTGTATGTGCTTATACTGCACCTGTCTTAATTCTTCTTCCCATCTCCTTGCCAAATAGTGCTCATTGAGGCACTGGCTATCAAAATTGCTACCAGCTGACTGCTCCGGGTAGAGATAGAAATCTTCTCTTGGCCATGGTACAGAAAAAGTCATTAACAGAAAAATCGCTATTTCCTGAAACTTCTAATAATACTGCTCTAAAGATTTAAAATGCCACATCAAGATTATGCCTTATTTTAGTAAAAATGTACAATAATAAAACATAGACCCTGAACATCCATTCCTCAATTGTCATATTTTTGAATAAAAGATATTCTTTGAGAGTGCCCTTCATGTTTTGTCAACTGTGTGGAAAGAAAAGTCTTTCCCCATGAAAAGCAAGATCAATGCTAATCTTTTCTTCCCCTCCTTACATTTAAATCTAATTATTTCTGTTTAAAAATATAGCCATTTTCTGGGGGTGCCTGGGTGGCTCAGTTAGTTGAGCGACTGACTCTTGATTTCGGCTCAGGTCAAGATCTCAGGGTCCTGGAATCGATCCTCCCATCGGGCCCCACCTCAACACAGAGTCTGCTTCTCTCTCTCCCTTCCTCTCCCTCTCCCTCTGCTCCTGCATACACTCTCTCTCTCTAAGATAAATAAATATATGTATCTATAAATACACATATTTTAATATAATATATATGCATATATAAATATACATATAAATATACGTATTTATATATCTATATATGGCACCATTTTCACTCTCACTGGAGACAACGTTGGCTAGTTTATTATATTGAGAGGCCAAGAAGTTGTCTTCCTTTCAATTTCTAAACTGAAAGTCAGATCCAAACTTTTGAAGAGAGACATCTGAGGCAAGTGGCACCAAAGGTTTTATTAATATCCATGCAATCTCCTGCACTCTCCCCTCACTCTGAAACTTTAATACTTAACAGAGTTTTGAAATGGTTGCTTGGCCGAAGTTTTTAATTGGGGCTAGACACTGTCCTTCTGGCCAGAAGTCTGTAAAAAAGGGCACTGGGGAGAGTAGGCTCATCAGAGGCCCCAGACATCCTTGTGGAAAACCCCTCTCTCCCCAAAGAATTTGGTCCCTACCCTTGGGCATTCCAAAGTCTGCAACTTTCCATGGCTACATATGGCCCATTGACAGTTAGCAGCTGTCAAGCGGACAGGCCATGCAAACCCAGCTGGCCAATTGAGGGCACATCGAGACAAAATGAATGGACACAGCTCATCAGTTCCATTTGGCCATCCCAGCAATTGATGCAGATCAGCCCCGGGGCTCACTGCAACTGCAGAGATGAGCGTGAGAGCGTGGAGCTCATCGGGGTGGAGCAGACAGTCACGCAGTGGTCCAGGCTTCCCAGGGTGAGCTCCGTACACCGTGCTGCCCAAAGGGGACAGACCTGCTCTGCAACTGTTGTCCAAGTTCATTCCAGTCAGTGGCTCATTCTAAATCAAGTCTCGCCACCAAGCCATCCGTCTCAAGAAGCAGTTCACCGAGGGTCCCGGGAAGCAGAAGAAACTAACTCAGTGCTCCAAAGTCAAGAATCTGTCTCCTGATCAAAGATAGGACGTGGCGGAAAGGAATATTTTAAAAAATTCAGGAAGTGGTGAGATTTTCCTCCAGCTGCTGTCACACAGCATCTGTGGAAGAAGGAAGCTGCAAAACATAATACCGTCACAAAAATAAAATGTCATCGAACTGACCATTCCATCTTCAGCCTAAACTTTACGATCTTTTTTTTAATTTTTTTTTTTTTGAAGAATCTCAAAAATCACCACAAAAATCCTCCCTTGGCCATAAAATGTGTCTCTGTGAACTTATTAGCAGTTCCAGCGAGAGGCTAGCCTCTGTGGTGACAGGAGAAACCCGGTTATCAAAATAGTTCTGGTGTGCTCCAAAACACAAACCCGAAAGACCAAAGATGCCCCAAAATCTGCTTGAGGAAACAAAAGTTGTCTGGCATCCAACCCCCAGGGCTGAGGCGATGAGCTCCAAGCTTCTCACCAAACATGTGGCCCTATGCAGAAATACACCCAAAACAACACGGTTTGGGCTCATTGTATCCCAATTAATACCGTAATGAGCTTCCTTAGATAGCCAAATCCTTAATCAGCCCTATCAAAACTATGTCTGTTCAGAAAAAGACTCCTGTTAATTCTGCTTAATGCCCGACAGTGGTTAAGCACCATTAATACTCCATAATTTCATTGTATGTTATTGTAATCATATCAGCTTATATCTCAGTGGCTAGGCAAGGCTCAATAGGCTGCCATGAATTACAGGTCACGTGACTCTGCTTCAGTAAGAGACTATCTTCCATCACAGCCAGACCTCCTTTGCCCTCCCCGCAGTCAGTAGCCTAAGCAGGTATTAATAAAGGTCTCCTTTTTTAAATTGCATAGCTCTAAATGGTCTTTAAGGGACCCAGCAGTAATCTCAAGATCCCTATATTTTAGCGGGAAAGCAGGACAGAGGAATTAATAAGAGCCCTTTCTGTGTAAACTGCTCCCTGCTCTTAGGCTATAGCGTGATGTCGGGGCGCTAAGAGAATTTTAAATGCACAGGATGGATTGTTTGTGTTGCAAAAGCGAAACAGGGGCCAAAGGCTAAGAGACTTGAGAAAATTGAAAGACTGCCAGGGATGCTGGGATGCAAATAGCAACAAAACAGGGATAAATGCTCCTACTCACATATGCAGGAGTCCTGCAGAAGGGGAGAAAAAAAAAAAAAGGTTATTAATTTTCACCAGGCTGTATCTTACAGCTGGTGGCTCAGCATCAGTTTTTGGTGTAATGAAAATGGTCTGAGCAGAAGATAAATGGTTCATAAAGTGGACCATTTAGATGCAATCGAGGCTCAATCTGGCCAGTGACTAATCACGTCCCCCCAGTAAAGCTGAATTCCACTAACAGACTTTTTTTTTCTTTTTCTTTTTTTTTCCTTTTTTTTTTTTTTTTTTTTTTTTTTTTTCCGGCTGTACCAGTGAATTGTAGCCGGGTCTAAGTTCAAGGCAGGCAGAGAATTATCTTGATTTATTAGCGCACTCCCTGGCCGTGCCACTCGCTCGGCTGTGCCTTTGTGGGCTTCTGCCCTGTTGCTGTCGGAGTATAATTTTTACCGTTCCCCTGTGACTAGTACACAGCATCATTTTCAGCTGCTAGAAAAATGGGCTGCTTTTGCACCTGTAATTTTTCTTCTTTTGCTGCTGAAGGTATATAATATATCTCTAAAGTGCGTAATAAGTTTCTGAAAAACGTGTTTTTAAAAGAAATTGATTCCAGTGGTTTATAAGCCTGAGCAAGGCCACATAAGGAAATGCGCCAGATTGCAAAGGTACGCCTGGTTGGCAAGGCAGCCATTTTTACCCTTCCGCTTAGTAAATCCTGACTCCTAGTCCAGAGTATAATTTCAGACATTTTTCTATACAGTAGTCGCTTCTCATAATGAACTCTGATCAAATAAAAGTGTTGTTTATGTGGAGACTTTACAAGTCCTGATTACGTATAAAATAGAGTAGAATCCCTCATAATGACATTTAATTGTGAGAAAGAAAAGATCCCAATAGAAGAGTGTTCAGCTGCATTTGTTCAGCGTTCCTTTGCAAAATGCCGTTTATAGATCGTTCAATTATGACATTATTATGAGCTGCATAAGAGTAACTCACTGGTTCTCCATATTTTTAGACCTATGGAAAATAACCATGGGCGCGATTTTCATTATTTTGACTGGGAGTGATTCACAAAAGGCCCTTCGTGTTTATGAGGATTGACTGTCCCATTTGGCTAATGAATTCTGACGCTTCACCCATAATCTTGGGAACATCTTCAGAAAGGCAATTCGCGATGCGGAGGACTCTTGGAGAAGCCAAGGCTCCTCCTCTTTGAGGCTCCAAAGATTCTAACGGGTTGTTATGAATAACCCAACAAATGGCAGGAAGAGGGGGTCCGCGCTGCTTTAGTCTGAGCCTTCCAACGTGATTTTTCCATTCTCCTAGGGACCTGATAGATGTGATAGGTAAACTATCAGGCTATCAGCAGGCGGAAATGCTGCTGCAAACCTCAGTGATCACACATCTTCTAGAAAAGGAGCCCAAGTTCTCAGACACCTGCCCCTGTGGTTCCATCCCTTCGGGAACGCCAGTTTAGTTTTCAGAAGGCAACAGAAGGTGTAGACCCATTACTTCCCGAGCAGCATCCCAGATCTGCCTCTGTCTACTTAGCAGGGTGAGCATTCAACTGCTTTCTTCCCTTTTCTGCAGAGTTTTGACCAACACAGCTGTGAACTGGCTTTTGCAGTAGGACAAATGGGCCTGTGTGATGCCCGCCACGCCTGCAGTCTGCATGGCAAAAAAAAGAAAAAAAAAGACAGAGGAGGTTCTGAATCGCCATTTGCAGCCAAGTGTATCAGCAGAACATGCCTGTGATGTATGTCCCGACCAGAACCACCAGCTCCTGCCATCCATGTAGCAAACATTCATTGTATACTTATTACATGTCAAATACTATGATGGGTTTGCAGAACACACAGATAAATGAGCCCTTCTCTGACGAACTTGCAATCGTGAATGACTAATGGTTAAATGAATGAATGGATGGCTATCTCTGGCTTGGAGGGTGTTCAAGGAATCTGAAGAAATAAGGCCAAAGGTCAGTTACCTCCACTTCTGGTCAGAGCCATCGAGGATCCATGTGGCTTTGAGGAAGTCACTTAACTTCTCTGTGTGTTGATCTCATAACTATAAAGTGACGATAAGTATCTTTGCCTCATTTATCACCCAAGCCGATTTGGGGAACTAATGAGATGGCATTTGTGCAATTGTCTTGATGGGCCAGTTGTAGGCCGTTATTACTATTGCCTAAGAGGTCAGGGACTGTCATAAAGTCATGAGCACCACATCCTGCCCAAGGGCACCTAGTAGAGGTGAGAAAGGTAAGCTGAAATACAGCCCACTCTTGGGGCCCAAGCCATGCGGTTGGACGTGGGGCTGGGTCTATCATGGAGATAGGGAGACATTTTCCCTAATTTGCACAAATGCACCAAATGAGCTAGCAACCATGTGTGCAAGTGTGCAAAGTATGTCAAAACAGCTCTTGGACCCATTCCATCACTGACCATTTCTACAAACCGGAAGTACTTGAGTTTTCATTTGCTCCTGTTACATTTGACATTGGCCTTTAATACCTATAATATCTTGGAAATCCACATCTTGGCTAAAGAACATGGTTTTTAAAATTTATTAAGCCCATGAAAATGTAGCCTTAATTTTTAATTCACAAGAACATACGGGGCAGGGGGAGAGAAAGTTCTCAAAAGGAAAGCATAGCTTATATGGGGAGTAGATCAAACTCCTTAGAAATATTCCCTGACTGAACTCCCCAGCTGAGAGTTAGATCTGTCTGATGTGACCCTAACACAGGACTCATTCAACTGTAAGCCAGAATGATCTTTTATGTGTTCTAAGCCTTCCCCAACAATCCAAACTACATAGCCCCATCCTTATCACTGACTCTGTCCTGGTGTACCTTATCTGTACAGCATTAGTCAATACTGGAATTCTATTTTGGGGTCTGTTTACTTCTTTATATATTATTTCCCCATTTAGAGGACCTTGAACAAGTCGAGAACCTCAGTTTCCTTGCCAGTCAAATGGTGACGCTAACATTTCGGGGCCATTAAGAGAAAATGAAGATAAAGAATCCAAACAAAACTACAATGAGACTTCAACAATGAGACTAGCCTAAGGGCCCCAGAATGCCTGAATCCCAGTCCAGAGCACCACAGCTCTCCTACCCCAGGTCCTTGAGGGATATGTCCTCATGGTAGCAGGAAGCAAAAATAGGGTAACCCTGCTCCTGTGAGGCCAGAGCAGTGACCAGGCCTCAAACCAGTCTCTGTCTAACCTGCCTCCAAGTAGAGGAGGGAAGGAAGAAGTTGAACCAGGTCTCTCTCTCTCTCTCTTTTTCTGTGTGTGTGTGTGTGTGTGTGTGTGTGTGTGTGTGTGTGTGTAATGGGTGGAAGCAGGGTTGTTGGAAGAAAGAAAGGTAGATAAACAGTCTGATCTCCCCATCTGCAGCCAGCAGAAAAGAAAGAAGAGAGCATACCAGACAGAAGCAAATCCTTGGGTCTGAATTTAAACTTGCAGCGGCCTCGCCTGCTGGAAAAATTGCATTCTGCCATATGATCAACAAATAGCAGCTCTTTCTTGGAAGTTGGTGAGTCAAGGGCAAGGAAGCTGGCAGCTGAAACGCATAGTGAACCCCTGACCACCTACGCTGAGGTTTCAAGCACCTGACACCTCCCAGGGACTCAGGACCGGACAGTAAACAAGATCGTGATGATCTGTAAGATGACATTTTCTAAATTAAATGCACTAAAGAGAATTCGCTCCTTTTGAGGGACCAAAATGAGAGCAACCTTCAGGATTTCTACATAGCAGGGTTAGCCCATGTCTGAAGTCAGCTTGGGCTGCTCTAGCAAACTACAACAGACAGGGTGACTTAAACAACAAATGTATTTCTCACAGTTCTGGAAGCCAAAAGAGTCCAAAACCAAGGTGGTGACAGATTCGGTTCCTGCTTGCAGACATCCCTCTTCTTATTGTATCCTCACATGATAGGGAGGGAGAGGTGTCACCCCTCTCCCCAGTCTTCTTATAGGGGAATTAATCCCTTATGAGCTAATTACCCCTCAAAGCACCCACACTCCAGATACCATCTTGTTGAGGATTAGGTTTCCACATATAATTTTTTTTCCCCCCTGGGGAGTCGGAGCTGGGGCCACAAACATTCACTCCATTACATTCAAAGTGGGTGTTTTGTTTTCTAGCTGGGAACAACGAAAGATAAATTTACACCATTCCAGAACTTCTGCTGTTCTTTTTAAGAATGTGTAAAGCATTGAATGGCTTACATTTATGTGGAAAGACAAGTACTTATTGTTTCTACTAAGTTTTAGAAAACCAAAAGGCTTGCTAGTTCTGTGTTGCAAATAAAATCAACACTTCTCTCAGTAATTTATCAGCTTGTCTCTAAAAACACTTGGATTAATCTAATATCTACTTGTCTCCATATTAAGATAATCTTGACAACTGGGTAAAATATTTATCAATAGAAAATTGAATCCAAATACACTAAAACACTCACTGAGCAACTTTTAACAAGCCTGTGTGAATTAGGCATAAGACCTACATTCAAGGTAGTATCTTCCTATGTTCTAAATATTGGAGCCTAGATTGGTAAACGGGGTCTAAGAACAAAAATAGGAACTAAGAATTCACATTGTCAGAAGCTGTCCTGTCAATGCCTTACACATTCACAAGTTCTATATGTTTCTGTGAACCTCTTTATATATACTGGTGTAACAACCTATTTGTCCTGATAGGAGGTGTGTGGAGGGTTGGGGGAGGGGGCAAAACAGTATCTGTTATCTATTGATGCCAGGACGCAAGTATACTAATTGGCTAATTATTTATTGATTAGAAAACTAAAGATGATTTTTAAAGCCCAATTGGCCACCAATTATTGACTTTTTCCCCTGCGCTTAGGAAAACTGTTCTTTTAAGTGGAAAATTACATTAACATTAATAATAAAAATAATTAGCATCATTTTCTAAAAGCTGATATCTCAATTTTGTCCTCACATAGTGTCATGTCCTATTACCGTCATATTCCTTAAAAATGATCGTATGCAGTTTCATGGTTTTCCAGCTTGGAAAATAACAGGGTTTAGCCAAAGCCTTAAGGGCTCCATCCTCTCCTTGCCTAGAATCAACACTAAAAGTGAGAACTAAGTGGACAACCAGGCAAGAACTTAGGAAAACCTCCAGTGCTCAGGTTCTACTTCTGTTAGAGTGTCTGACCGGAGGATGGCTGGTGATTCTAAAGGAGAATTACAGGGTATAGAAGACAGAAGACACAGGGGATTGTATCAGGCGTCCCAGCGCTCGTGAGAAGCACCGGAAGCTAGGATGGCTGGGTGGCTCAGTGTGTTAAGCGGCTGCCTTCAGCTCAGGTCAAGATCCCAGCATCCTGGCATCGAGTCCCACACGGGGCTCCATGCTCAGCAGGGAGCCTGCTTCTCCCTCTGCCTCTGCCTGCTTCTCTGCCTGCCTGTGCTTGCGCTCTCCCTCTCTCTCTCTGACAAATAAGTAAATAAATCTTAAAAAAAAAAAAAAAAAAAGCAGCACCGGAAGCTGCCACAGACTGAGTGGGTAACAATATTCAAAACTACTTCCAGTCCACCTTTCCTCAGCAAAACTACCTCCAGTCCAGCTTTCCTTTCCAGAATCATGCCTGGCAGTTGCAGTTTCCCCTTCTGCCCCTCTGCCAGTTGCATGCCATGTGGGAGAGCCTTCCCGACAATTTCAGGGACAAAGGTGGGTCCTCTGTCCCTAGTTGCCCTTGTTTGAGATGTACATTTCCTGCTATGGGGCAAAAAAGGCAGGTCAGACATCTTGCCCTTCTACCGACATCTGCAAAGCACTGACAGGGTCCCTACCTCTCACGTGAGTATCAACCGTGCAAGAACAGTTTGGCATTTTTAAAAAAATTATTGCATTCATGATCTTCATTCACATCTCAAAATCAAACATCTGGATAAGATAGGCACAGCAAACCTTCAGACTGGGCAAAGAAGCCACCGAAGGTCATCTGATACTTTAAGAACATTAGTATCCAGCCCCTAGCCACTCCTTCTGGGTTTGAGAGGGTGCAGTTTTTACTGGCTAATTACCTCATCAGGAACCTGAAGTCTACAGTGCTTGGGACAAATTTTTATTCACATGATGTGTGGGAAGGTCATCAGCGAAGGCAGTAAAAATTCTGGACTCTCTTCGTTGCAGTGATATTTTTATGAGCCTGGTTGCTATAACCTCATGAAAAGGCACCGCCATAGGCCTCCGTGGTGAATATCTGAGCAGTTACAAATACCGATTCTTAAAATATCAACCACAAGGAAGAAGAGAGGACATCCCCTTATTACCACCTGATTCTCCACAAGGGAAAATTTATCAAATACTGGCCCGATGCTCTAGCAACTGACTGAAACTGCTCCTCTTGAGAGAATATTTTATATAAGCAGGATTAAAATAGAATCTGCTTCCATGGGGTCAAAGACAAGAAGTAGAGGCTCAACTACCCCAAAACATTAAACGAGAAGCCTTGAAGTTCCAGTGCAATGTGAATACTTGGGAAAAGCCATGCTCATAGCTTCGAGGTTGAAAATCACCATTGCAAACAAATGATGGGTGCCTTCAGTCACTGGATGTTTGTTGAGCACATACTATATGCCGGCCACTGTTCCAGGTGCTTAAAATATGTCAGCAAATGAAACAGACAGAAACCCTGCCCTCCTGAGGCAAAAAAAATATTGGTTAATTGATTAGATAACAGCCTTCCCGACCTTTGGACCTCAAAAAGATTGTTACCAAGACAACCTCATTGCTTTTCTCCTGCCATGTTAGTTTCCAAGCTTTGCTTACCATCAAAGGCACTTTAATATGCACTTGGAAGTGGTGATAAAAAATGGCAGCAGTGACCTAGAACACTGGTCTTCTGTTTCTGCAGGGCTGAAATTGTCAACTGAGTGAGTAGTGAAAATCCCAAATGTTATGTTTGGAGTTTAGTTCAGGCAAACCTAGCATGAACCAGTTCCAGGAATGAAGGGTACACGTGAGAGTCGAAAACCCTTCAGTCGTCTTCACATCGGTACCTGCTCCATCCCTCCTGGTACCTGACTTAAGACCACCAACTCCCCTCCACAGACCAGGCCCACACAGGGGGTGGAAATGAGCCTTTGGGGGGTCTTCTCAGGCTGTGGCTGGATGTCAGCCAGCCATTCAGAAATGAAAGCAGCCTCGCCTTAGACCAACACCCCCACCCCCTGCCCCCAGCCACCCGGTTCCCCAAGAGGGAGAATGGCTTGCCTGTGCTCCCATTTCTTGTTTCCACCTTCGTTTCCATTTATCTTTATCAGAGGATGTCTGGAAAACCTAATTGCTGTTATTTCCATCTTGAACAGGCTAATAGGTATCAGAGAGGGGAAAAGCTTTCTTCCCCCTTTTTTTTCCGAATTATAAAAATAATAAAAATAATAATAATGGCACTAAAGCAATAAAAGAAAAGCCCATATTGATAAGGGAAATATAACTGGGTCTTTTGCCTTCACGAAATTTGCTTTCATTAAAGCAGAATCTGCCACGTAGCTCCTTGATTATTTTAGTGTGTTGCATTCACCAGCGTAAGTAAGCCTCCTGCTTTCGAGCCGGGAAGCCCTGCTATTTTAAAGATGAAAAAATTTCAGCTTCTGGATGGCTGCTTTCATTTAACACAGCTTCAAATGAATTTATGAACTGTTCTATAATGTTTTCTGCATACACCAAATGGCAGACTTTAGGCAGAAACCCAATATATGTTTAGTTAGTATATAATAAACATAATATTTACATGGGCTATGCACTGTGTTAAGAATGAAGAACAGTTGCTCTATAAACTGTTATTGAATTCTCTAACATAGAGCCCTAACCAAGTAGTCCATCAAGATTCCAGAAGAATTTGGGGGAAAAGACCTTGACCTACTCCAAGTGCACACACACTGTGTGTGTCTGTTGGCATACATGTGAGGACACACGCAAACCTATGTCTCCTTCATTTAAAAACAAAAAAGAAAAAAACTTTGACAACAATCTCATTTTTCTTTGGCGGCTAGGATGACAATGTAGTTTAAGATATTGTTTTTAACTCTAAAGGTGTCTCTGTGGTTTTGAAGAATGTTTCAGGAGCTTAAAAAAAAATTTTTTTTTTATCCCAGTAGATAGAAATGGCAGTTCATTTCTTAAGCAATAAACAGAAAGCTGGGGGAGGGGTGCTGAATAAGCATGCTTATATGGAATTTTTTCTTTGAAAAGCCCGCTAGTTAGGCACTATAACACTTCAGTTGATATTTCTACAGTGCAAACACGATAGTGGAAATTAAGTTGCCCTGGCAAATTCAGTTTAGTGGAAATTTGTTATGAATAAAATGCTGCTGTTGGCTCTAGAACATTGAATTTATCCACCAAATAATATCTTAGAAATACCACTTCAGAAGAAATCAGCTCTAAATAATTGATAAATTTGGTTTGTTTAGGAACCTTTTGACCTCTGTAATAGAAAGTAAAAACACATTTCAGTTATTAAAGTCACATATATTCCCTCTGGTAGGGGGAGCTTTTAATTTTAAGCTGGGTTCTGTAGGGGCCATTTGATAAAGCTTAGAGAAATTTTTCAACTGCTGCTGTTGGATTTGGGTCAACCTCCTTTGGGAAAATGGAAAAAGATAAATTGGTTGCTTTTCATAACACACAAGAAAACTTCAGAGATTTTAAACATTAAGATCTATTGGAAGTGAAAGATGGTTTTTTTGGTAGCCCCTTCTGACCACCTCCGATCCCCAAACTCTCCCTTCCCCCCTTTTCTCTGGAAAGAAGTCTTCAGTGTTTGTGCTGTTAAAAAATAAAGGAAAAGAGAATTAGCGTTTCCTATTAATGAAAGACATTCCTTTTGAGATAAGAGCCATCACTGTTATTGGCTGTATTTAGAGCAACTCTGTTCTATAGAGAAAATAGCAAGAGACTATTTAAAGTGATTTCTAACAGCAACTTTTTTTTTGTTCAAATACACGTATTTCACAAATAATATTATTGGCTGTTTCTCTTCTACGATCCGACATACCTTAGTGACTGCTCTCTGACGTGGCTTTCCACAATAGAAAAATGCACAAGTAGTACAAAGGACTTGCAACTTCCAACATTATTATCAATATCATTAATACAAAGTGGAAAGCACACCCCTTCTGTATAATGAAGAAACGAAAGTAAAGAATCCATCTCTATTGCATTTATAAGACATGTGCTCAGACTACATAGTGCAAGTAAGCGGATTTTCATGAATTCTTTATAAATATGCTACATTTTAAGAAGGTGCCTCAAAATTGTTTCTACAACCCACGTACTCCGAGCACAGCAGCAATGGTGTTTGGATATTATTTTATTACACCCTGCCTTATGAAGGCAAGGGATACGATCTGATCTCTATTATGTTCTTTAGGAACCTAATTTGCATTCCTTATGCCTAATAGATGACCTGAAATGCACTGGCCTTCTACAAAGAGCTCATCCCTCAACTTGACTTTGAAGCCACCTGACTGAGAGTGTATCTGGAATCCACATGGAATGGCGGAAGGAAAAAATATACATAAATAAGAAGTAACTTTCTTATTTCTCAAGGGAGTAGGAAGAGGTGGAAGATTTGAGAGGAGGAAGAGAAATAGCTAATATTATCACGGTGAGCTCAGATCTCAGTGTCTGAGGAAAGAGAGTCCAGCAAGTGCCAGACTATGGGACCATCCCCCAAAATAAATACTTTCATTTCCCTGGATTTAAGAAAGTACTCCAAGAAGCTCTGAAACTCAGTAAGACCAGAAGACCCTAGTGCATCAGTGCCTTCAAGGCATGGGACAACCCTCCCCTCCGGCTCCTTCCTCCACGCACTGTGACGTGATGACGTAATGGTGGCATGACTGCATCCCGCTCCCTTAGGAAGAAAAAAATCGTGCTTTGTCTTTATCATCTGGGACGCCTGCTTCCTCGGCCTACATATATTTAGATGTTTATCTTTAGGAACCAATTGGCTAAAGCTAAATGATGTGTGTCCCAATTCACATGGAAAAGAGGATTTTGAAGGACCTGTGCCCACACTGATTAGGATAGTGATTATTTAAAAAAAAAAGTTAGAGGGGCGCCTGGGTGGCTTAGTGGTTTAAGCCTCTGCCTTCAGCTCAGGTCATGATCTCAGCGTCCTGGGATCCAGCCCCGCATCAGGCTCTCTGCTCAGCAGGAAGCCTGCTTCCTCCTCTCTCTCTCTGCCTGCCTCTCTGCCTACTTGTGATCTCTCTCTCTGTGTCAAATCAACAAATAAAATCTCTTTTGAAAAAAAGTTAGAAAATAAGTGTTGGTGAGCATGTAGAGAAATTGGAAGATTTGTGCCACATAAAGGGATGCAGCCACTGTGAGAAATACTACAGTATTTCCTAAAAAAAAAAAAAAAAAAAAAAAAAAAAAAAAAAAAAAATTTAAAACAGAATTACCATAAAATCCAGCAATTCCACTTCTGGGTATATGCCCAGAGGAATTGAAATCAAAGACTCAAACAGCTGTTTTTACATTCGTGCTCTTATTAACATCATGGATAAGAGCCAAATGGTGGAAACAACCCAACTATCCATCATGGAATATTATTCAGCCTTAAAAAAGAAATTCTGACACAGGCTACAACATGAATGGAACTTGAAGACATTCTGACATGAAGACATTATGTTAATTGAAATAAATCAGACACCAAAGGACAAATAGTGTATGATTCTGCCTATATGAGATACCTAGAGTAGTCAGATTCATAGAAGCAGAAAGGAAAGTGGTGGTTACCAGAGGCTGAGGCGAGGGTTTGCGGTGGGGCATGGTTTAATGTTTAATGGGGACGGAGTTTCAGTTTCAGAAGATGGATTGGTTCTGGAGATGGATGGTAGTGAGGTTATATAACAATGGGAACTTTACATTTTAAAATGGTTAAAATGCTAAACTTTGTTATGCATGTTTTATCATGGTAAAAAAACACACAGCAAGGGACCAGTGCCATTATTCACTGAAATCTCATGATAAAAATCAAGCAATCAAATATGAGCAGATCTTTTTTTCAAGCCAATAAAAAAGGCATATCCAAAATGATAATCCCTATTTAATATTTTTGCTGCTTAATCATTTGTTTCATATTCTCTTCTCTGTTATATCTGTCATGTTACCTTGTCTAGACCTAGCCATGTGAGAGGACTTCTTGTCTTCTTCTTGACTCTAAAGATGTCTCTGCAAGTCCTCCTTACGTTTGGCACATTTCATCTGTTCTCAATTTACTAAAAATTGTTATTATGCATGAAGAGTTTATTCTACCAAAACTGATGAATCAAATTTATTTGTTTTTCTTCAAGGACATCAGTGTTGTTTGGTTTCACATAATGTTGCTTTTGATTACAAAGAATTTTAGGATATTCATGTGACCTAGTTTTCTTGTGCTTAAAATGAGCTATAGGTTTAATGATACAAAAGTTCTTCCAGTTAATTTCCACAGGTTGAATGTCCTCATCTCCAGTGTCAGAATTTTCAGTGAGCCCTCAGCATTTATTACAAATATATTTCTCTTTCCTTTTTTCTCTTCAGTCTTGTACCTATGTTCAGTAGAGCATGCCTATCATAATCTTTGTTTCCTTAGTATTAATTCACAAATGATTTAAAGTTCTGTTACTCAGGGCCGGATCAAACCTTCTGGAAAAGAGGGAACTGGCACTTATGACTCAATGCATTTGTTTTCTAAAAGGTTTCAAAGTGAGATTTTATAACTAGTTTATTCGTATGTCTCAGTTGTGCCCAACCAACATCACTAATGTCTATCTTGTGTGGTGTCACTTGGAATTTAAGTTATAATATTCTTTAGGGGATCAGAAAATAATTTCATAATTGAGCTGATAATACTATCTACAATGAAATTCATGGTCATTGCAGATGCTTGCTACATAAATAATTAATTCTTTTCTATTTTCTATTGCTAATTCTGGCAAATATCAAATGAAAGGTACTACCTGGGAAACATTTTTATAGTTCTCTTAAACAAGTCAGCCTTTGATGAGCGTCCTGGTGCCTAGTTACATGCTTGAAATTTGTTGCCTGATCATTTGACCCTGAATCCTGCTTTTATTACATCACTCACTCACTCAACAACTCCTTTTCCCTCAAAAGACTTTTTTCTGTGTTCACAGACTCCGGGTTGTGAAACATGAGTTCAGTGTGGAGAGCTTCCTTATAGATGGTACTTTGTTCAGCAGGAAGAGAGGTTACATTTTTCATGTTTCTCTGCGCACACATCTTTACGCTTTATTAAAAAAAAAAAAACTAGAGTAGGATGAGTTCTTTACTTTCATAAGAGAGCATAGTTCCATCAAAAAACATTTTATTGACTTTTCTTAAAGGACATGCATTATATTTGTATGCTATTTCTATCCTACTTTCATCTGCAAAGTATGTGATGAAAGTTACCCCATTCCTCTTCAAACCCACATTAGAAGCATATAGATAAAACCTACATTCATGGCTTGTTGGATTTATGGATTCATAGGCAATCCTCATGATTGCACATGCAGACCTACTCTTTCAACCACTGTCTAGTCTAACCTCCCATTGGGTGTTTTATTTGAAATGGTTATAATTTCTTCCCTATACATGCCCCAAGCTATGTATTTCTTCCTTAGACAAATCAGGAAGCCTAGCCCCACCAGTGGTATGACCATGATCCTAGTCACCCCTTTCTGGTGCCATCATGGATTTATTCATAACCTTCATATTAGTCCAATGACATTATGCTGTCATCAATTCTGTACTGACTGCCTAGCAAGTACAGGTTCCCTTCTCTCTGATGTTTCCAAAACCATCCCTTTCTTTTCATTCCCCTCCTCCCCACCCCTGACATTCTAGTTCAGGTTCAGGTTCTCATCACCTCTCCCCTGGATGATGGCAGATTATCCTGCAGTTGTCCCTTCTGTTCCGGGCAACCCCCACCACCAACAACAACCACTACCACACACACACACACAGACTAACAGACATCAAGCCTACCAACATCTAAGCAATATCTCAAAAGTCTCTCTTTCATTAAGTCATGCTACTACACGGAATACCTCACTGATTCACATTATATCACCTCGAATCTAAGCTCATTTACTTAATTATTCAACATGCATTAAGTGTTTGATATATTTGTCAAGACTCTTCATAATCTGGTTTCCTGTCTTTCCAACCTGCTTATTGCCACCACCGAGAAGATAATACAGACTCTGTCTAATGGAATCCATCATAATATGGACTCCAGACCAGGCTGCATCTGTTCCTGTCTCCACACCATCTCTCATGTTCTTTCTCCACCTCTAATCCTCTCTATTCTTCCTGCTTTCACACCAAATTCTTTCTATCTTGGAAAGCTTTCCTAATAAATCCGAGTGTTACTGATGCCACATTCTCCTGGAAAACACCTAATCAGTTCAATCCAATTTCATATTTACTCTTTGTCACTGAGTACAAATTCTTGCCAACCAATTGATAGGCTCATTCAGATAAATGTCTATCTTACATTCTTCTGTAACTCCTTTGGGGCTGCCCAAAGAGGTATGGATGCATTGTAGATAAAATATGTTGGTTGATTAATTACTTAGTTCCCTTCCATTTGTCCTACTGTATGCACTAGAAAACTGTATTCATAATCATATGTCCTTTAGCTACTCCAGGAAAAGCAAGAGAAGCCAATAATATTAATGATGATTGAATAAAAACTGATAGTCTTCAGAAGAGATAATGCCGCTGGAGAGCTCCTACAGAAAGTCATTTGGCAAAATTGGGCCATATTTCTAGGTAGTTTAACACCCTCCCAAGATAAGGCACACTCTGGTAGACAACTATGTCAGGTATGAAAATACGTTTTGGAGCTCTTGAACTGGGGTTCTTCTGATTATTTGCCTATTCAAGATTGGAAATATCCATTACTGTTCTAATTAATAGGGTGGGTAGGATTGTCTACAACTTCCCCATGATTGAGATCTTGGCACTGGTTCCCCAAATGATTTGCATGTGCAGACCCCATCAGTATGATTCTGGAGAGTCTGGTGAAAAATGCAGGAATAAAGATCAGAAATTGCATTTCCTGCTTGGCTTAAATGAGGGGAGACTTGAAGGGTGGGAGTTGCCTTCCCCCTTGGCCATGAGACAATTGTATCAGAGTGTTCTGTTTTGTTCTGGCTGGATAGTGTCTACTTATCAAAAGCAGGAAATTACATTTTAACTTGGATCTGTGGGATCCTGACGGGGAGGGGTTGATCTGGTTAGGAGGGTGGAAGTGGGAGGAGGGAAGGCTAGGGAAGAGAACAGTCAGTACCAGACCTTTGAGGGGCCTGCGGCCATCAGGAGCTTGGCACGAACAGAAACTGCATTAAAACAAAACGAAAGAAAACAAAAGACATGGGTTGAAGATGTGAGCAAGCATGTCCTCTCCAGATGTGAAGATACCGAGGAGCGATTTTTCTGATCTACAAGGGAACATTGCTCCCACTGTAGACTTGGGGCATCCTTACCAGCTACGTAATATGGGTGTGGATTCTTTATAGCCCTGAAGAGTAAAGAAGCAGCAAAGTTGTCTGATGCCAGATTACAGGCATCGTTGATATCGAGATAGGAATATCCACATGCTGTGAAAGAACTTGGCGGGGGGAGGAAAAGAAGGGAAGGCAGATTTTGTGAGCAGTCTTTTGTTTGTGTTCAGTTGATAATGAATGTTAGGATGAATTTTAGCTAATGAAAAGACAATGAGCGCTATTAGGGAATTTTAATACACAGAAATATGAAAGCAAGATCGCATTTACTCACTCTTCTGTAAACAAAAGCAAGTAAATACTAATTGGACATTCAGCAATTAAAATTTGATCTAATAGAATGCATAGAAACTAGTTGATTTTTACCTTTTAAATAGGTGTTCAGAAAGCATGTGTTTCATCCATTTTCCAAATGTGAGTGTGTGTTGCAAAAACGTGAAAAAAAAAGACAAACTTCAGATACGCAATAGATAATAAATATAGGCACATATACATACATGTGCATGTATGCAGATATAAGGAACTGTGGACTCTGTTAAAAAACAAAACAGCATGAGAAAATATTACTAAAATTATAGCTAAAAATCTAAGCTGGAAGAATGTAATCATTTGTCTTCTTTGACTTTCCATTCTCTTATACTCCTGTGACTCCACCACATTTGAATTATCATTCTGACATTACATGTGAGTACAAATGATAGGTTAAAGAAGCAAAAACACAGTTACATTTTCCTAAATCTGGGTTGCTTTCTCTCTGCCGGCCTTATTATAATAGTCTTTGGGTAAAGAAGCCCCTGTCGTGGAAGTTCGTGGCTGCTGTTCTTTACTTCACTGTCACTGATATTCCATCTTCTGTAATAACGTCAAAGAATTGAAAATCGGAAAATAAACCAATTCCACTAAGATTCATTTTCGTTTAAAAACGTTCTGTGTTTGAGACTGGTGTACACGGACGGGGAGACAGATACGCACCAGGTAGATTTCCCATAGCATGTTCCATACAAAATTATATGGGCAGATGATATTTTGAAGGTAGAAGCAAAAGAGAGAGAGAACTTCCTCGGATGGAAAGTGGTTTCAATGTCATTTTTTAAAAACGCTAATGCTTGTAAATCTATTTAATTAAAATGGTAAAGGCCTGAACTCCATTCCGTCTTGTGTCTTGTGATTCTTACAGCCAGAAAGACTGAAATTAAATCCTCTAACATTGTGTTCTTTTTTATTATTATTATTAATGTTTTCTTCTTTTCGGCAGCACTTTCCTTCCCCTGGAAGTGCCTAAACTTTATTTTTTATTTACTTGCATTCCCAACAGCTCTGGTTAAAACATAGTTAATGTACCAACTGCAATTAACCAACTGTCAAAGTCTCAACTCCCAACCGTTGATAAGCTTCATTTAACTAATTTGAGAAGTGGAAGTTTGATTTTTTTTTTTTTTTAACCAGGAAGGTAGTCTGTTTCCTTATTTCCTGTCAAGAGAGCCAAGTCCCGTGACCTATGGTTAAAAGGGCTCTTTGTAATTAAGACGGGGAGTCTCCAAGTGAACAGTTCTCACAGTAGGAGGGAAAAAATTAAAAAGAGAGAGAGAGACCGAAACAGAGACAGAGGAGGAAGCATGACACCGCTAAACGAAGTAATGGGAGCTCAGCCAATGCCTGGTCCCCTCTGCCGCTGAGCCCTGTGCCGTCCGGACACCTTCAGCTCCATTGGTTCTCGGTCCATTTCTTGGAGCGCTGAGTCTATTAAGACCTTGGCCAGTGGACCTATGGCAAGATATACTCCTTCCGCGGCATCTGTACATAGACGACCAGAAACTGATCAACCGTGTTATATCAATAACATTCTCACACCAGGTTGTGTAAATTGATCTTTTACAATTTCTCTCGGTGACAGTCTCTGTAACCAACAAGATAAATCATTCCTCCTGTGGCTTTTTTTATTGATCGCTGAGACCTGTATAAAAATTACACTGCTCAACCTGTGAAGTGAACATCCTCATAAAAGAAGACTTTTTATTTACAATCAAAATATGTTTGGGCCCAGATCAAGTGCAGATTTACTAGCCCAGAACTACAAGAACAGTGAAATTTAACAGACTTAGGGAAAACTAGAAATTCAAAAGAAACACCCCTCCATCACCAAAAAACAGCCATCACAAACCATAATACACACAACATTCCTCAAATTAAGACCGCTCCTTTTTTTAAAGAAAAACTTTACACATTTGATTTTAAGCTTAACGGTGAACAGAAAGCCATCTGCTTAAAAAAAAAAAAAAAAAGGAAAGAAAAAGTGCCACAACCAAATTAATCTTTGAGATGATTTTTATAAACTACACAAATTGCCTTGTGATAACACTTCCACCCAGTTCTTGTTATAAGAACTTGTTATATATTTGTCTGGTCAAAAAAGCTTTGGTAGCTTAGACAAAATCATAGAAAAAGATGCACTTCAGAGATGAAACCTCATCTTTAAAAAAAAACAAAAGTTTGCCTCCGATGATTTTGCAATCATGAAAATATCTTCAGCTCTACTACAAGAGAAACTTAAAATCCTGGAAGACTCAGAATTTTTAAACGGCCATTGCAATACAGACAATTGATATCTTTGAATACACATTTTACACAAATAACATCTTGGAATGTAAACTTTCTTTTCAGCCCTATATCCTACCAAAGACATGAATACAATCGCAGTTTGAAAGCACTGAGCTGAGGAGAGCTCAAAAGTGACAACTCCGCGCACAGCCTTCCTGAAACTTCTTGCCATCAACTTTCCCCTAGGTGCCTGCTTTTAAGTCACCTGCTAATAAACACGGTTCCTTCCTGATGCAGAGTCACGGCTCTTGGGCTCCAGAATTCACTTTTTTGAAAAGTGCAGAAGGAAAATGTTCAATATCTTTGCATCATCTCATAGGATGAGTTAATGATGTTTATAAACTAAAGAGAATCACCCTAAGTCGTGGCTGTCTGAAATAGGCTCCACGCCTGCCCCGGGGGGCGGGTATTGTGTTCGATTCAAACAGCATTTAACAGACCTAAGAATCTGAGCATAGCCTTTTGTATACATCTAAGAGGGAAGGACAGAGATGGTTCTTTTTGTCCCTTCCCCTTGAGCCTTTGCCCGGTTTCTCTGAAGCCAGGCTCTTTATCTGCAGTTTCAGAGAAGGCCTCTTCAATGGAACAGGCCGAAGAGGCCGGCGGGTGGGGGGGCGGGGGGAGCGTGGTTTGGGCTCCAGTTCCTCACTTTGCGGGCCAGGAGGGAAAGTGACAGTGTGACAGTCTGGAGTTGAGGCTCCCTCACCTCTCTTGGAGACACTTTCACTGGGAAAGAGCAGCAGCAACACACACATTCCGGACAGACAACACTAAAGAGGAAAAAAGCAACTGGCTCTGGAAGCCAGGCCAGAAAGGGGCTTGCTGCACACAGCGGATGTCTCCTCCTTATAAAAGAAACATTTGCAAGAGCTCATCTCCTAGCGACTGGTTCACGGCTCGGCCCTGCTCCTGCCTTCCTCCCGGTGGCCACCGGCCCAGCTCCTGGCAGGGCAGGGTGCAGCCTTCTGTTTACATCTGGGCAATCCTGGCCCCTGTGCACAAAGACCCACTGTGCCCAGGTTCACCGACTGTCTTTTGGTTCTTTGTAACTCTTCATTGAGTTCTTTGGAAGGCGTTCTCGCTGCTTCCCCCAGCACACTTCCTATGCGAATTGACCGCCCCCACCAAAACCCCCGTAAAAATAACTACAGTCCGGAGGGCTCCGGGGGGCCCGAGGGTTCGGATCCCCCCTCCCCTTCCCGGCGGCGTGGGAATGCCGTGTGCCCGGAGCCCACTCCGAGGCACATCCTCTCCATTTCTCCTCGCCTGCGAAAGTGACACGTCTGCGGCCGCACATTGTCGCTGATTGTGGGAAAGGGCCGCCAGCCTTTCCGCCGATCCCGGCCGCCCTAATGAGGGAACAATCGGGCTCCCCGGAGCTGCTGGCGGGGTCAGGCCCGGCGCCCCGCACAATGGGCGCGGCGCCTGAGCCCCTGACAGCGCCATAAATTGGCGGTGCAAAGCTGAGCGCTTGGTGGTCCCCGGGAGGAAAGAGTCGCCGCCGGGAGCGCGAAAAGACGAGTCCGGGAGCCCGCCAGGGAGCCAGTGGTGTTTTTTCCAGATCACCTTGTTGGAACTTAGAGTAGCAGAGGTCAGACAAGAGGGACAATAGCGGGGTCCAAGGGTGAACTCCAAGGGAGGGGGAAGCTGAACCCGGGCTCCCAGGTCGAACCGAATGAATGGGGTGGGAGCTGAAGTCGGGGGGCCCACAGGGGCCCCAGAGTCGGAGCGTCGTAGGGCCAGCCTGGCCCAGAAAGCCCCCTTCCCCCTCTCCACCCCAGAGAAAGGAATGGAAAGGGCCCCAGACTGAAGAAGAGATTTCTGCTGCTCACAAAGGGTTTTCTTTCTTTCTTTTTTATCTTTTTGTGTCTTTCTCTCTTTTTTGAAAGATATTTACACAGATTTTATCAGAGAGGGACAAGATGAGAAAACCACTAGGTGTGGACTTTCTTGTCATGGAAGATATACATTTGATGCAAAGTATCTTTTGAAGTGTTTTTACTTTAAACCAAAACAGTTTTCGAAGAAAAGCAATAATTTCTGTTCAATCCCAGAGAAATAAATGACATAAGGTTGCTCTTTCTGGTTTTCATTTAGCATCAGTATGGGGTGGGGTTTTTTGTTTGTTTGTTTTTTGTTCTTTTTCTCTCCAGGGAACAGATAGAGAAAAAGAAGGGGAACGAGTTGGGAAAAGAGAGGGAAGCTTATATGAGTACGATTAAGTGAACTTTTAACTGGAAAAAAAATTGTATTAAAAAAAAATGTTTGCCAAACTAACATCAACAAATGTGGCCAGATATCTGGTTTTAATAGGATGATTTAGGAGTTTCCGTCTATTTCAGGCTTGGGGCTGCCAAAATCCTCCACCAATCATGACTTCCCCAAACTCACGAATTTCAAATAAATGAGCTTGAAGAGCTGATTGCTAGATGTGGTAACTATCTCAGAACCTACGTTTGCACGCTCTGTGGTTTCCCTCCTTTTCCTAATTCTTTTGGAGATGAGACTATGACCCTTTAGAGAACAAAGGGTCAGTGGAGTACTGGGCAAGTGATGACCTTGTGGGTTTACTGCTATCCTGAGTGAGAACCGACTCCGCCCAACACGGAGCCCTTCTAGTCCCTCCCTGCCTGCTCCAGCCCCCATCTTCTCTCTGTCAGAGTTTAACTCACATCCCAGAAGGAACTGTGCAAGGCCCAAGCTATGCCGCTAAATATATATATGAGTTTGCAAAGATGGCCCTCCCTGGTCTCCGGGGAGCCAGGACCCACAGTTTCCAAGGGCCCAGGGCAAGGAGCCGTGCAGTGGGTTGATCCTCCCCTGCACGCTGCTTCAGGCACCCTCCTTGGAGACAGGAAACAGCAGAAAAGAAACAGGGATGTTATCTGGTCCACCTGCCCCGCACCCTGAAATCCGGACAGAGGAAGCCCAAGGGTAATCGCATCTCTCAGCTTCCCTGGGCTTTGTGGAGTCCAGAGGGGGTGTGGCCAACTCCAGAGGGGGTGTGGCCACACAAAACCGGAGGTGGTGGGTGGAAAGGCAGAGAGCAGATGGGAAGATGGCGAGAGAGAAAGGAATTAACTGCTTTTATACAAAAGATATGAACCACCTTTGGTTCGATTGATTGATTTTCTGCTTTATTGTTTTCTGAAACCTAAAGCCTAAAGTTGCCTAAAAGAGGGTGAGTATTTCTTCTTACCTCATTTTCCCTGGTACAGGAAGAGCACTGTGGAGTAAGGAAAAAGGAAATGTGTCTGAGTAGCCTCTCCAGGAAGCAATGTGACCTAACATTCTTCATACAGAACCACAGAATTAGATAAATATGTATTTAAGTGTTATCCCTGGAAGTTTGAAAAAGAAAACTTACTTCTGAGGTAAATCGGATTGAGTTTCACTCTTAATCTGATTACCTTGGAATACATGGCTTGCTTCCTGAGGGTGGGTAATAATTGATAACTTCTTGGGGCAGAGTCACTGAAAAACCATTTGGAGGCAAAAACCGAGGTGTATGTTCTAAATTAGGGCTCCAAATTAAGTTGGACAACCATTTTTTTTACATTCTTCAGGTGCTTTCCAAAGATTCCTATTGAAATCATGTTTTCTTATAATTTATCTAGAAAGAGGAGCCAAAAGTATATCTTTCAAACTAGGAAAAACTAGTCACAAACAGTACTGCAAATAAGACAAACACACATTTTCTTCCAAGTAGTAATGGGGCTATGGGACGGTATTGGGGCTATAGAAAGAAAGTTACAGCTTGTTTTTCTATATGCGTACAATACTGATCCTCAGAAGCACACCCAAGTGAAGAATTCCCTAACTATTCCCAAAATCTTATGTTGAAAACAATACCAAGTCAACATTTCAGCAGGACATTGCAAAGGGTTCTAGTCCCTAAGACTTGAAGCTGAAAAACCTTTTTTCAGTAATAACCTATTGTTTTGATGGTTTAATAGTGTTGCTATTACCTGGAGTGTTTAAAAAAAAAGTTTGAATGGAAAATAAACTTGGAAGATAAATTGAAATTAATATTCCCACAGATTTCCATTGTGCATTGTTTATCACTCCAGACAATGAAAAAGACCTTTGAAATCATGGCACCTACTTGTGATACTGTCAATACCTATTTTTCCCCTCTTATTGTTGAAACATATGTGATGTAGGAAAGTGCATGGTTACTTTTTACACCTGACTGCCTTTCCCAACCCCTAAGGGAAAAGTCTCAATACACTTCTGGATTCTTCAATGGTCCCACTCAGTCGTTCCCCGTAAAAAGCTTGAATGATTTCTCAATTTCTCACCTGCTTCCAGGTTGCTGAAATAATACATACAAAAAGAGAAAGACCAAATGGAATGAGAGGTATTGTTATTCCAACCTTGTATTATAAGCATGTCACGTGTCCTAGAAGAATTGTTCACGTAGTGAAGGAATAATAAGGAAGAAAACACAGCCAAGAGGCCCTGTTGCTGAGTGTTCTCAACAGCAGACAACCTCTGAGGATTCTCGCCTGCAATCCTGACTTTGCCATCAATTCACTGTATGCCTTTGGGTAAGTCACTTAACCTTTCTGGGTCTCACTTTCCCTGTGGGCAAAATGGCAGTTATTATAATAACCCCCTTACCAGTATTTTGCAAAGAACAATGATTACAAATGAATGCAAATCATCTTGTGTGTGTTAAGAATGACATACAAGTGCTAAGAAATAGCATAAGCTTGTAGTTCACTGTACACTTTTCCAAGAACAACAGGCAGATATTGCAAGCGTGGAATGATAACAGCGACCACCGAGCAGATTAGAACCAAGAGAATCCTTTAGAAAGAATTCGCGATGAGTCACTGAACAAAATGGGGAAGTGGTAAAGGAGAATCAACTCTCATTTTTTACAATATGAATTTTGTCAAAAAGTGATTTGGACATTAATGAACCAGAAGGTGCACTTAGCATAGTTAACCTAAAATTGTTGTAGAAATATTAGATGTTATGTATTTTACATATAGAAAATAGACACAGAACTTAGAGAGGAAATTTATTTACTTATATGCAATTTAGAGGTTTAGTATTTATAGCACGTGTCTTGTTCTGTGATCAAGGAGGGTTTTACATGGGGCTTTGTAAGAGGAGGGCAGATATGTAATGATTAACTAAATGTTCAGTAATGCTTTATTTAGTTTGCTTCTGTAGAACAACAATTACCAGATTTAAAGACAAATTATACTTAAAAAACGCACTTGAAGTCATATTTTCTATTTTTATAAAATCTCAAACCTGGAGAAAACTGTCAAGTGAGGAACGTATAGAAAAATCATGGTAACAAAAGGTTAATTATCGTGCATACAGACAGAATTATTACAAATCAATAAAAAATGAGCAACTCAGGAGAAAAAGGAGAACAGATATGAACAAGCAATTAGCAAAATAATAGATACAATTGTCCAACTCACTAAGAAGTGTCTAACCGCAATAAGAAGTCAAAGTTCAAATACCCTAGGTCGTGCTTCAGGAGGTAGAGAATACGCTAATACTTCCTGAGGAAATAACCACAAGTAATTATTAAATCCTATAAAAAGTGCTGTGCCCTTTACCCCAGCTACTTCATTTCTAGGAGTTGGTGTAAAAAAAAAAAAAAAATCATCATTGTTCCCTAAGACTTAACTGTAAGGATGAAGATAACAGCATTGCTCGTTACAGTGTGTAATTGCAATCAACACTAAATACAATGAGACAACCAGTTCAATAAATTGTGGTATATGTGTAAGAGGCATTATTGCACAACCAAGAGAAAAGGTGTCATGGTGCCTATGAAGGCATACCAAGTAGAAGGATATCTAGATACGTGAGCAAGAAACTACATAAAGGGTATGATTCTACTTCGAGAAAAGAAGAAACAGGTTGGATGAGTAAATTTATGCTGTGATATTATAAATACTTCAGGATATAAGTGGCTTATAACAACAAACATTTAATCCTCGCTTGTATTTCAGGTTCCTCTTAGAGCAGCTGTGTGTTCTGCCTCATATGTCCTCACACATCTTCACCCCACATGTCCTTCAAGGTGTCCCTCTGAAACATGGCCAACCACTGATCACCATGGTGGAGGGAATGTCCACAACAGTAGCCACTACCTACATGCAGCTTTGAGTCCGTGAAATGGGGCCTGTGTGAATTTAGATGGTTCTAAGCTTATCACATGCATCTGATTTCAAAAACTTTGTAGAAATAATAATAATAATAACAGAAGAATGTAAAATATCTCATTAACTTTAGGTTGAGTACATGTTGAATCCATTTTGAGTGGCTTAGGTTAAAGAAAATAGCTTGTGAAAATTCATTTCACTTGTTTTTTTTACTTTTTTAATATGGCTACAAGAAAATTTAAAATTATGTACATGACTTACATTCGTGTGAGCTGCAGTGTTCTAGAGTGTCTTGAATTATCAATTCAACCACCTCATTGGCTGGAATCAGTCATATGATCCCCCCACCATCATAAGAAGGCCAGAGAGTACAATCCTACAATGCACTCAGAAGGCAGCAAACTGAAAATATTTGGTGAGTAGTCCCAAGAAGTGTCACATAAAGAGAGAAAGTTCAAATTCTCAAGAGTACATTCGAGATCATCTGTGTTAAATACAGGCTACCCACCATAAGAAAATTTACTTGGAAGCCCTTGGGAGTACCTCCAAGATCTAACCAGTCAGCTTCCAGAGGAACTTAAGTTATGCAATGGCCTTGTAACAGCTGATGGGGAGGAAAATGCTCCATATATTAGGACACTGAAGGCAGAGAAGGAAAGAGGACCAGCAACAATTCGAAGGAAAAGAAAGTCAACACGCACACTCAAGGGCAGACATTTGCAGAGAGCACATGCAGATTTGCTGCTGAGGTGTTCTTCAACTCGCAGTTCTATGCAGTATGCATGCCCCAAGAAGAGAAGCAACAAGGATCAGCTGAGTCCTGGATGTTCTCCTGAGGAAAGCTCAGGGATCAGCAAATGTGTGCTTGTGTGCAGATGTGTCCATACTTACTGGAAAACCTCGAATTCCATACTCCAAAAGCTTTATCAACTTCATTACTTGCTAATGGCACCCCACATGATTTCAAATCTATTCTCTTTGCTTATTTCTATTGTCAGGTCGTCTTCAAAAACCTAATGTATTCAGGGGTGCCTGGGTGGCTCAGTGGGTTAAGCCTCTGCCTTCGGCTCAGGTAATGATCCCAGGGTCCTGGGATTGAGCCCCGCATCCCGCTCTCTGCTCAGCAGGGAGCCTGCTTCCCCTCCTTCTCTCTCTGCCTGCCTCTCTGCCTACTTGTGATCTCTGTCAAATAAATAAATACAAATCTTAAAAAAAAAAAAACCTAATGTATTCAAAATTACTTGTCATACTCTTTGCTCAGGACCCAGAGCAATATGCAGCCGTGCTGATTTTGACTAGGGCAAGACACGATAACGCAACCTGTGACAAGATGCCTGGGTTCAAATGGCCAACCCTGAGAGTTTGCATAACCACTCTCTTCCTCCATTAATCCATCCTTTAAATGGGAATAATGCCTGTATTTATTTCAGAGGGTTGTGAGCAAAAATTCAAACGTGTAAAGAAGTGAATACGCAGCTAGAATCTGCTACTAAATTTCAGTTTTCAAATTTACAATAAAGACTAAAATCAGCCGAGCTGTACTCCGATGTGCAGCTGGTATTTGAAGAAGCATTAGGAGAATTCCCTTCGTCTTTGCTCATTCTTTCCCTGGAAGGATCTCCAGTTTGGAAATGCGATCTTCCCCCTTATATCTGCAAGCGCCACTGACTTGTCAGGGGAGAAATACAAAGACGTCCCCGTGTTTGCATCTCTGTCTCCTGAATTAGCACTCTACTTCTGAATTTAAGGAACCAAAGCACCATTTAGTGTATTAAGAGTGAGTAAAAATACATAAAAATTAGAATGCCTTTGACAAGTTCACATTAATTTGAATGAGACTAGAAAAATGAAATCCTGTAGAGGAGTGCTTTCATTTCAAATGGCTTTACCGGTTTTCAAATGATGACACAATTTTGTTTCATTCCCTTCAAATTTACAAATTAATATTTTTAAGAGTCGGAGTTAATAACCAGTTGAGTTAAAACATACTAAAAACTATAAAGGTTCCCTCCATTGAAGTTCAGAGTTTTGCTATATAAAACTGACTTAGAGTTACAATAAAAATAGCAATATCGTGCAATAGTATGTTTGTATTTCTCCGTTCAATTGCTTTTTATTTTCAAACTGTAGGCCACTAAGACATGCCTGAGTGAAATTTCCTAGGAGCCAAATAATTAATCCAACATTTATCCAAAATGCTGAACTAACTTACATAATTCTTCGAATGAACATCATACCTTGATGGTGATACACAAATTGTTTCAACCTTAGGCTTAAAAAGGTATTATAAAATATTCTGATTAATCAAGAAGAACAGCTTGTAATATGTTACATGTGGAATGTAGCTATCCAACTCCCTGAATATTTCAACAAAATACTTGTAAAATCGCACCACCAAAACCGTACCTCCACCAACCGAGAGCAAAAGATGGTGCCAACACCAACAGAAGGTAAGAGAAGGATAAATTTCTAAAGATTCCAGCTGTTTCTGTATCCTCCACACCCTCAGAGTGAAATCAAGAATTTAGCGGAATTATAGGTTTATAGTTCAATTAAACACTTTAGACTCAATTATTTTAGTATTTAGAGTGAAAAATAGAATTTGTTCGTCAAATCTTTCGGCTCCTTGCCTCTCTTCTACTTTTTTGGTATGTGTGGTCTTATTTTAAAGTTCCACTGAGGCAAGACACACATGCCAGCCAGAAAATGCCAGTATTAAGGGATTTCATTCATAACAGGCTAAATTTGTCTCTTGTGAAAGATAAAAGCACTTGGAAGTTGCTGAGTCTATGATTTTAAGTAAAATCTTCATTCAAATGTGATTGCTTTATAGGTTTCACTCTGGTCAGGGTAACCTGTGTTCCTCCTATATATTACTCCAACTATAATAAAGCTGTTTATGCAAATGTGAAATTGTTGCTATTGCAAAATTTCTCTAACCGTGTAAGGTTGCGATGTTAAGTTCCCATTCAAGATCAAAATTCCACATATTCACAACGTGCAAACATGCGAAATTCGCACTTCGACATCTGTGTGGCTGCCAACTTCCACTGTAATCTATATCATGGTTTTTCAGAAGTGAAAGAGAAAAAAAACCTTGAGGTAAGTACAATTCAATAATTAAAGTAAATATTTACCAAACGTTTGCTATGGCATGCATTTTATTAATTGATGGCACTTAGAAACAGCATTAAGGATGCAAAAGGCCTTCAAAGTTTGCAGAAATTTTATGACACACTGTTTTTCACATATGATGGCAAGACCCACCACAGGCCCCAGTTCTGACACAAACCTTAAAGGTTTCCTCATCTGGAAAGTTCTTTGCATTCCTTCTGCTATCTCAACCTGGAAAATTTTCCGGTCATGTGTGTTTTTGCATCCTTAATGAAACCTTGTTTTTCCCATATTCCCCCTCATTGAGAAGAGTTTCTGTCACATCAACTACGCTGAATACCTTTGAAATAAACAACGTAAAATGATTACCTTCGTAAACAATTATTTTCAGATCTCGTAAAAAGAGTTCAACCAACGTCTTGTGCTTCCGCACCAACATAGGTTAACGAAATTAAGAACTGCTAAAACTCGGACCACAGTACCCGTGGGCAACCGGATTTCTCTGCTGACTGCCTTTGTCACCTCTGTTACTCCTTCACCTGCATTCTAGAACCTCTGAATTTGGAGGTGAACGAGGATGGCAGTAGAGATTTCAGAAACAGTAAAATCAGGGCTGTTCAGATATATGAGCCATTTGCTGAGGTCTGGGAAGAAGAAATTTCAAGCTACGTAAGAAAAATAGCTCTAGGAGTGGCTGGGTGGCTCAGTCGGTTGAGGGCCCAACTCTTGATTTCAGCTCAGGTCATGATCTCAGGGTCATGGGATCAAAACCCATGTCAGGCTCTTGCTCAGCTTGGAGTCTGCTTGAGACTTTCTCTTCCTCTCCTTCTCCCCCTCCCCCACCCAAATAAATAAATCGTTAAAAAAAAGAGAAAGAGAGAAAGAAAGAAAGAAGAACAGCTCTGTGCCATACATCTGGTCAACCTCAGGTTTCTCAGTCTCCTTCCAGTCTTAAGCCTTGCCATTCTCAGTTACTATGGTTCTGTTCCCTGAAATTCTATTGTCTAGTGTGTTTGCTACCAGATAAAACTCATGATGCCACTTCTACAATAAGGTTTCCTCACCTAGCATTATCTACTCATCACTGTATCTCAAGAAACTCATTTATTTCTACCGCACAAAGTGTCGTGAGCTTCGTCCCGCCATTAACTCTGCACTGTCCTTCATCATGAAGCCTCTCTGAGCCTCGGTTGGCTCATTTGGGAAATAGGAACAAATTAAAATAAATAATATCTTCATTGTTACACTCTTTATAGATTCCACTGCACCTCAGTCGCTGATGTAATTGTTGTTCAAGCAAGCTCTGTCACTGCCCCCTACTGACATAGAGTTTTGTCTTGTTTTGTTGGGACTTTTCCATGGCTATAGCCACGTACCAGGTAACAACAAACACCCTGAGAAGTTGAGGCACAAAAGGTAAAATGCAGAAGGAATAAATGTGAAGCCATGCATTTCAGTTTGAGAATCAAAGCCAGAAGTGGCGGGTCTATACATTTGACAGGCACTTTTATTAGGCACTCACTGTGTCCGGGCAGGGTCTTGATAACGCAAAGATTTAAAAAAAAAAAAAAAAGTCCTTGTATTTAATGAGTTCACATGCTCACAGTATTGGCAAATAGAGGAGGAGAGATGACAGACACTTAAACAAATAACTAGAATGTGCACTGAAATAAGTTTGATGATAGAACTTGAGTACCCAGTCCATATAAGCACAAAAAAGAAATGAATTTTACGGCAGTGAGGTGCAGATCAGGGACGCTGGAGAGAATTCTCAAAGAGGAAACACCACCAGTTTTTGGCAGGCAGTGGCTGTTCACACTGATTTACCCGGCTTCTTGCTAAGACAACTACAGAGATGGACAAGATAAGAATTCATACTATCGCCAACTAACAAGTTATAGCTAATAAGTCGCAGAGCTAGGCCATGAAGCCAAGGGCACCCTATGGCTACCTACTAAACTATGTTGCCTCTCAGTCTAATAAATGATCACGTTCCATCCCAGTGAAGCTTATTACACAACTGAGACACCAGATCCATTAAATTACATCATCTTCCATGATATCTGTAAATAAAATAATACAGTGAGCATTTTTATTGCCCAACACTTGAGTCATGATTTATGGCATCTTTACAAGAATGACCTAAAACCACATGAGATATTTTTTCTCTCTCTCTTAATTGGTGAAGAGTACTGAGGCACCAAGAGTAACTGTAATCTGTTGTTAAATTCCCCTCAGCAAGATTCCTGTGAGTTTTCCTGTGCCAGGTGATTCTTGAAACTTTGTGCATACAGTATATATATTCAGTATGTATATATATATACATATATATATATTCATGCAATAAAAGGATTCTAAGGAAGTACACGGAAATGCAGGGTGAAATTCTACGACATCTCCCCCTCTGGGCTTTTCTACATTTTTCATATATTCTACAAAGAGCACATAGGTTTTTAAAGCAAATAAATAGCATATACATTTGTGTTTTTTTATTCTATGGGATTGTGACTTTGCTTTTAAAATACCTAGTGGGGGGAAATGTAACTAGCCAAAATGATATATAAAATTATGGTGATTTTTGTTTTATGGCATGATTTATTTTCTCATATTTTATGAAATGAACTTTTTCTTAATATCCTAATTGGCATATTAAGAGCAAATGTCCATAAGCAATGAAAGGCAAAGCAAAGGAGGAAGGAAGTTCTAGAAGAGTTCTCCATGCAGAGGAGGGCAAATTTGAGCAGCCCCAGCCACATGTGGGGGTCCGGTCTATCCAGAGAATGGCTTGGGTCCCAGTGAGACGAGAGAGAGAGAGAGAGAGAGAGAGAGAGAGAGAGTCTACACCCTTACAGGGGGGGAGAAGATGGGCCTGACACCTTGGCAGAAGGTATCTCCCCCAGAAAAGAATAGAGCTGCTCCTCCTAGAGAAAGAGAGGACAGATAGGGGAGGATACTCTGCTTACAGGCATGGCATGAGGAAGCAGCAGAAATGTCCACCCTAAGCTAAGAGAGGTGGGAGGGGGTGTGGATCAGGGTGGGAACTGGTGAGGGGCTGTTGTTATAAGTGAAAAACTGGACCAGCAGAGGGGCTGGCTTTAAAGTTAAAGGCTGGGATGAGATGAGCAATCCTTGGGAAAGCCTTGAGATGGCTGGGCAGTGAACAGATGCAGAATGGTTGGGGAGAGGGGGTGCATCCAGACCCTGAGCCTAACCAGACGGCAGACCAGCTGTGCACACACGACCAAGACCCGGCCTCCCTGCATCCAAGACTCTTCAGAAGAACATAGAGCCAGGCATTCTCTTCCAAAGCCCAGCCTTTTCTCCCTCATTCACATCTGTCCAGGCACCCATTGAATAACCCCCATGTTTGCTGGGGACTGTGCGCTGGGCAGGGCACCGGGGGTGCACACTAAGTCAGAACACCCAAGTATCTTAAACAGATGCTTCTCGAAGGCACCCTGGATGGAAAAAGAAAGGGGAGGCTCTCAAATATCACCAGTGAGCAGCAATCCGTGCATGTGCCTGAACCCAGAGGAAATCATAGTTGACGTAGCCAGGGTCTCCTGAACAACAATGAGAAGAGCCTGCAATTCCAAGGTCATTCTCACAGAGGAAGGTTGGTTTGTCTCCTCTTCCCTTTCAGGAAGATAGTTTCTGAGTTTCATCCTTGAATTTATCTTTTTTTTTTTTTTCCTTCAGTCAAAGAAAGAGCTCACCCCCTTTCTTGAAGTAAACTGCTTATTCTAAATTAACCCAAATTTTCAAAACTGTCTCTAACTGAAAACTCCCCTGGAGTCTGGTAGGAGCAGGACTCCCTAAGAGTCTTGCCAGGAGTGCTTGGCCTCAGACAGACCAGGAATACCATAGTGCCCTTTATTACTGGGTTTCAGTATTTCCATTTTAAGCCCTGGTAAATACAGGGCTATGAGAGAAAAAAATTAATGGGAATATTTTCAAACCTTCGGAAAACTCAGGATTTGATATTTGGCAGGAAGGCTAAGAGGGTGGTTAAAGAAAAAAGTGCAAATACTCAAAACTTTCTTTAAGGTTGAGTTTGAGTCCAATTGACTCCACTCTTTTTTCACACTGGCCCTAGCAAGGGTGCATTTTTTTTCCCCCTGCTAACAACTCTTCCCTTATTCTATGGAATGTTTAATTTGCCCTTTGAAAGAAAGTATGATTTGTTCCATTTTTCCATGTGCAATTTCTGTGCTATTTACAGACTAAGATAAGAATCAAGAAGGATTCATGTGCCAACAGCACAAATTCAAGGCTGAGAGAGGAAATCAGAGTCCTAAGTCCCAACTTGGACTGACTTACTGGAATTCTAGCTACAGAGCCCACTCAACGGTGCATTCTCATCCGCCTCGGTGGGATGTCCTGTGCTCACAGAGACCACTGTCCCTGGCCCTCAGGGAATCAAGGCACAGTCTTGATCAAAATCAAAGCGTGTGTTTGGCAAAGCAGCACATCCGGGCCATTTGTTAAACAAAGCTACCAAAGACTTAGAGAAATTACAGTGCTAATCTAGTCACTTCTTCTACCTCAGTGATGACTGTGATGTGGAAACACCCACTATTATGCTCTAACAGGTACAGCACACCTATCAGCAAAGGATCCAAACTAAAATTAATCCCTATTGTTATAACAGACAGTATCTAACTGGGGACTTTCTTTTCAATTTTTTTTATTTTTTTTTAAGATTGGTTGATTTATTCATTTATTTATTTATTTCACAGAGAGGAAGAGAGAGAGAACAAGCACAAGCCAGGGGAGCAGCAGGCAGAGGCAGAGGGAGAAGCAGACTTCCTGAGGAGCATGGAAGCAGGACATGGGATTCGATCCCAGGACACTGGGATCAAGACCTGAGATGCAGGCAGCTGCTTAAGCGACCAAAACCAGTTGACTCTAATTTAAAAACCACCATTTTGTAGAAGCCAGGCTATTATTGAGCTCTATCTACATAAGTTCTGCCTTTTTCTCAGCATCTGGGCTACGAGTTGTCTCCTGGATTTTCACTGTCCTGAATGGTTTGCTTTCTGCTCCAGGCTTTCCTCAGCTGTCTGACCCAACCTGAGGGCTGGCCGAACTCACCCACACCCACTTGCCTCTCCACTACTCGCTTTCCACTGGGAGCATGGCTTGCTCTAATCAGCTCCTCATAGCACAAAGAAACTGCTTCTCATTTGTTCAGACAAATGTGGTGATGGCCGCCATGCTCGCAGGCAAAAACGAAAGATTTCTCTTTTGCCCAACTCAGTAAAAAGGCCAAGACGAAACACATACCACAACCTCCTATCTCCCAGAGGCAAGTATCTGTCCCTTTTTTTCTAAACGATGCAGGCATGTTCCTCCAAACAAACAAAATCCACAGTTTCAACACCACACACACACACACACACACACACACACACACACTATTCATATTCACATGGTGGATGTAACTTACTGTAGTGACCTTACCAGTTACAGAGAGGGTGACAAAAGGGACTCAAAACTATTTGAGTAGTAACTCCAGCATTTTCTGATGGTGTCTGGCTTACTGAACTTACTTACATACCCCTACCTACCCCATCACTCACTTGCTTCTCCACTGATAGAAGCAGTGAATTATGAGTAATTTATGAGTGAATTATGAGTAAAAAAGACTTCCCCTTTGATCCCTCTTTAAGCAAGCCCTTAGGCATACCTGGTGGGGTGTACCCGGACTTGATCTCGCTGTGGGAGAAGTCCCGGCTCACTTTCAGTTCCTGGGGACACGCTGTCATCCCACAAGTTTTAGGGACAATAAAACTACTGGGGTCAAATACTGCAGATTAATTCTCAAATAAATAACATTAGTTTTATAGACATTTAAAAATAAGTATAATATTCATCTGCAAAATAATTGTTGGTAATTGATTAACAGTGAGCATTATTAACTAAATTGCACTTAATTTTTCATATGTATATCTTAAACTTTTCAAAGTTCACTTTAGCACTCTGGGAGGAATTGCCTAAAAGTGATTGCCCTAAAGGTCTGTTCTCCTAACATCACCAAGGACTCACTCCTATAACCAAAGCTGACAAATGAATAGTGCTCTAAGGTTTCCTGTTATTAGGCCAGCAGTCTTCAAAATGGATATTGTGCATTACTCATCACTGGTCAAGGTGTGATTGAAATAAAAACTCCCACATATTGCTACAGAGAATACGAATTAGGGCAAACTTCCTGGAGAGCAACTTGGCCACACGGATCAAGATTCTTACAAATGTTCTGGTCCTTTGACCTAATAATTACACTTCTTGGAATTTATCCCAAGGAAATTATGAGAGAAACAAACAAAGGATTATGTACAAGGATGTTCACTGCAATGCTATTTATAATAGCAAAAAATTGCCGCTGCCTAATTAACCAACAATAGAGATTTAGTTAAGTAAAATTATAGTAAATCCATAGAACAGAATGCTATTCAGCCATTAAAAACCATGTGTTCAAAGAATGTGAAATAGCTCAGGGAAATGCTGACAAGACAATGTCAAGTTAAAAAGTAGGCCATAGAGCGTTAAATGCAATGTGACCCCAGTTTCATAAATATGTGTACATGTGTGGGATGTAATATATAATATGTGTATGTATGTGTATACATGTATATGTGTATGTGTATACATGTATACACATACATACACATTGGAAGAAAAGATAAAACTTACATTGATCGAGGTTTCCTAAATGCCAAGCACTGTGATTAAAGCTTTAATTAACTTATTTATTTAATAATTCACAGAATGTATCCTGTTTTGATCCCTATGGTAACAATGATACAACCGAAGGAAAGAGAGATTCATTTGCCTGAAATCATTCAGCTAATAAGTAGCCAGTGTTTAATCTCAGACAATCTTGGTCCTACTTAACACTGTCCACTGTGTTTCCGTGGGTTATTTTTTCCTTCATGTTGTTTTTGTAGTTTTCCAAATTTTCACGATACATTTTTCACTTCTGCAACCAGATTCTGAGAGGTTTTTGATAGTGTGCAAAATGACAGTAATCATCATAATGATTGAAATTCCACATTGTATGCTTGCTGAAAAGAATTGGGTATTTCTGTCTTGTCAAAAGCCGAAGGCAGCTTTTTGGTTTGGTTTGTTTTTTTACCGATTCATTCATTATTTCGATTTTGAAAATGAACCATTTGTTTCCAGTCTTTTATCTATTCTGGCGCTTCTGTGTCTCCTGGGGTGTTTCCTGAAGCAGGAGAGAAGTACTAATCCAAGGCTATGTTAAAGGGTGAGTAAAAATACCAAAAGCGATCTTTCTAGGTATTGTCCATCTTCTTGATAAAAGGTAAAGTAAGCTGCTCTGAGTACGTTAGTTGGGCAGAGGTGAAAACTGGCATTAAAGAGAGTGAAAGACCTGAAATAATTGCCATGGTTGGAGCCAATTCAAAGTTAATCAGGATGAAATATCGCTAGTAATAAAGATGACAAAGGATAAGTGAACGGGGAGAAAGAAGGCTATGCTGAGTTTAGGCACCTGAAATCAGACTCCTGTCCCCTGGAGCTCTAGCTAGGCCATGATAAGCCATCAGCAGGAGCATAAGCTGCTGGAGCGAGTCACCTTGATTTCAGGGGCCCAAACCTAGAAGTCTGAGGAGAGGGAGCGGGGTTGTGCCAGCGCAGGTCTGTTGCATTGGAAGATGCAAGTAGAGGGGCAGTACATGTCCAGGAGGAGTCCCTCCAGAGCCCTCTAAGAGGAAGAGCCTTTACTGGGTAAGGGGCGTGGGGGCCCAGGAGGAGGGCAGCTCAAACACCTCCGAGAGAAATGTGTGGAACGGCCTCTGCAGGGCTCACGGGGAAATAATCACACTGGGAATGCCAGGGAGAAGGAGAGGACGGGTCCCCACAGTTTCTGGCATCCTCCAGGAAGCTGGCTGTGGTCCAGGAGGCATCGGCGGCCCTGGGTTGCCTTGAGTTTTAATCAAGTGGCATGAATTTCTAATAATGAGAAGGACAAAAGTGAGGTTTAATTATGATGTCTTGTGAAAACAAAGGTTTTGTACATACAATGTGCAATCGCTTTTTACAATTTTTGCGCTGACTGCTAGGCCCACCACCATCGGTCACCCTGCAGAAAGGGAAAAGTGTATGTTAATTGGGGACATTATATGGCCATTAAAATTATATCGACTGAATGTTAAAAACAAATACAAGGGTGTTTATGCAAAGTTTTATCAAAATAATTCAGAACACTTATATATTGTTAATTGTTTCTCTAAAATTTGTAGCAAAGACAAACCCCTCCAAATATCAGCAGTAGTTTCCCTCTAGGCAGGAAAGATAGGTGCTATATCCTTCTTCCTTATGCTTCTATGTAGTTCTTAAATTTCCTCAGAAAAGGAGATATTTGGAAAATCTTTCGATGGCTCAGAATGGGATCATAAATGCTGTGCTGGTCCACCACAGTTGTCCCCACCCACCACACCGGCCCCTCCCTCACTGCCCTCCCCCGCCCCTCCTGTACACATGAAATCAGGACGTGTCTCATCTTACTCATTTCCAATCCCTGGTCTCTGTGCCCGTGACATCTCCCCAGGGCACCAAGACCCGAGTCCCATTTCAAGGCCCATCAGCAGGGCAAACGTCTCCATCAAGCTTTCCTCTACCCTTCCACTGAGAAGATGTAGCTACTTATTTGGAAACTACACCACTTCACATCTCCTTTCTATTCTTCATTCCATCTTTCGGTTTTTTTCTTAAAGAGAGTTGTGGGGGTGACGGGGGAAGGGGTGGAGCACAAGCACACAGAGGGGAGGGGCAGAGGAAGAGAGAGAGAGGGAATCTTAAGTAGGTTCCACGTCCAGTGCAGAGCCCAGTGAAGGGCTTGATCTCACGACCCTGATCACGACCTGAGCCAGAATCAAGAGTCAGACCCTTAACCGACTCCGCCACCAGGGCACCCCCTGCATTCTGCCTTATACAGTGATTTGTGTGCACGTAGATTTCCTCCACAAATTCTTGTCAATGGCTGGAACTTCCCTATTTGTATTTCTGGATCTACTCTCCCTGCCCACCTCAGCCCATGGCACATAGTATCTGGAATATAACAAGCACGCCACAGAGATTTATTGAATTGATTTGAAAGTATTCCCTGGGGAGGGAGAAGTTTGATGTCTTTCTTTCAGCTTGGCCCCTGTGCCCTTGGGTATGGAAGCTGTGAGCTCCATAGGAGGAGTGGGAAATTAAGTGTCTCCTAAGAATGATAGGGCCCTGTCATGTGAAAAATTTGAAAGAAGAGATACAAATTGTGTGTTTCCAATATATAGGCTCTGCCCACTGTGGACACAGAGATCCCAGGAAACAAAACAAAAGTTGCAACAGGGAACACTAAGATATGCCACTTGATAATAAGACAAGTGAAATGAAAATGGGTTAGAGGTAGAAGGGAGAGGTCCCTGTAGAGTTTTAGAGGATGACCACGTCACTGAGAAGAAAGGAAAGTGCTGTGGACAGCGAGCCCTAAGTCAACATACATTCACACAAAAGTACATCACGGGGGGCCCCCAGGATACAGAATGGAATGCATTATTGGATCCAGAATGCTCTTCTCTAACCAGTATGATTTTAATCAAAATCCCTGGCAAAGAATTTAAATCCAGATACTTAGTTTTATTTTCCCACAACCATTTCCAAGTTGGTTTCTTCACAATCAGATCTTAAGCAACCTGTAGTTGAGGCGTTCGCTGAAATTTCAAGTGGGAAAATTTCATGGAGCAATTTTCTTCACCTACTATTTAAGGCATACAGAAACTAAACCCTAACAGTAATATCTTACATTGTCCTGCAGCTGGTACTGGGGAGACTAACCATACTCACATTTTCCTAGAAAGCTACAGTTTGACTATGGAATACTTCATCATGTTCATTATCGCCTATTTATACTCATGTAAACTGACGCTCCAAGAGTAACCAAACTTCAAAATGTTAATATAAACATTATACCTCTTTTAATTGCAACAGACACATTCTTAAGTAATTTAATTCCAACAAGATCCATTACCAATAAACAAAAAACACATTTTTGGCGGCTTCCCTACATAACACAAAGCGGGAAGGAAAGTAAAGGGTTTCCACAGCAAGCACCAGCAAATAGACTTACATTTGTGTTTTGAGGCTGAAGTTGTGGACAAAAACTCTAGTTCAAGGCCAATCACATATTAGATGGAGGAACATCGAAAGACTAAGGGAAGTATTTGAACTGGGCGACCTCTGGGCTTGTGGGCAGGACAAGTTCAAAGAAGCTCTAACTATAAAAGGCAACCAATGTTGACCTTGCCAGAATTCATCTTGTTGCAGGAGGAAGAGTCTGAGCCATTCGTGAAGGCAAATTACCAGCCCCCAGGTCCCTTGAGCCAGCTAGCCCCCAGACACCTATGAGCACAGCAGCTTCGTCCAGGACTCCATTGTCATTGGGAACCACCAAAATCAGGTTGAGGTGACTGCCATTAATTTGGGCCACTTAAGTAATAAGCAACCACAAAGGAATTTTTTTGTGTTAACCAGTTGGCTGATTTGATGTGACATGATTGCATTTGCACCCAGAAAAATGAGAAGAACTCTTGCTGCCAGTTGAAGAGCCTGCCTTTTTAATCGCAATGGATTTCCCTTCTCAAAAGCTCAGAATCGTTCCAAAGTACTCCTCTGTTTGCGTGTTCCAATTTAGGTTTTAGTTGGTTAATTACCAGTTACCATTCTATTGGTCTCTTCCTTTCTGTTCTTGATGGAATTGTCACTGAGCCTAGTTTCACCCAGGCACCCACTCAAACTGCTCAGTTTACAGAGCACAGGTATCTTGAAAAATAGAAGGATCCATTAATATCATTTTAATCAGCTTTCCTGAGACTGAATTTACGGCTCAACATCTAGCGATTCCATTCCCTCAATATGGATGTAGTCTAAGGTTGATTTTTGGTTAGGTTAGGTTTTTGTCTTTTGCTTTGGGTACCCAAGGGCTTTCACAGAACTTCTTTTTTTTTTTTTTTTTTTTTTTTTTTAGAAAGTGTATAGGAACAGCTCTGGACATGTGTTCACCACTTGGAGATCTGTATACGTCAACACGCAGTTGATTTACAGGAGCAGATCAACTTTCAATTTTCGGGTATGGGCTTCGAAAATTTGTGTGGCCTCGGTTTCTTTCTGAATGCATCTTAGCAATGGTTTCCCCTTCCCCTGTGGTGGGAAGAATTTGAATCATTGCCCTTATGACATCCATGTCATGGCATCGAATCACACTGAGCATAAATGAGATTTCGAACATGGTTCTCTACACTTTGGGGACAAGAACAACAGACCCTGTAAGCACTGGCTGCATAAAAGGCTTCTCTGAGGTCTTCCACCCTAAGGTAATGTATCTCTTTAGGTCTGCAGAGTCCATTAAAATATGACTTTCAATACTGTGTTTACCAAATGGTTGAAAATTGTTCATATCTTTAAAGCAGCTTGGATATAGAATGTAAATGTTAAGAGATAAAGTTCTTGCATTTAGGAAACTCATCAAATAAAGAGCAGAACAGTGTTCCCTTAGGAAGGTACCCATCTCATAAAAGCAAATAGAGACACAGCTAATGTTAGGGCTGTGATTTAACTGAGTGGCTCTGGAGGGACAAACAAGGCTTCACTCGGGATTCGTGGCCGTATGCCATCCTCCAGACTCCTTCATTTTTCTGTGGTTGCCATAGGGACCTGGTGTTTGCCACTAAGCCATTTTGAAAGAAGGCACAACCGAACATTCGGGCCCACTCCCAAGGGCTGGAGAGCTGACGCAGAAACCCCTGAGTTAGAATTCAGAAAAGTGAGATCGGGTACTTATTCATGCCCCATTTCCCGCAAGGTTCCTCTCAATCGTTTGTCTCAGCGGTCCAATACAAGTTTAGGAGCAAGAAGTAGTGCTTAGCCATGGGTGGTAATCCACGGGTCAGTTTCTCTCCGCTCCTGTTTCCTCTAGCCGAAGGCCCGTTGTTCCGTGTCTCCAAGCTCCGCCCCCAGTGTAGCCCGGGCTGGACCCCGACTTCAACACAGAAGGTGGCAGGTCCCAGGTACGTTATGCAAGAGGGAGAGGAAAGTGAGGAGAAGACACCCTCGACCCCAAAGGAGATGCAAAGTTGGTGGGAAGGGATAAGATGCTGCAAATAAGGAGAGAAAGGATTCTTTCAAGACACAGGACCTCAGAGTGTCATAAAGCAATTGCACAGTGAGAAGAATTACCAACAAAATAGACAAATCATGACAGAACTCTTGCCCTCCATCTGTTCTTGTCAGCTAAGTGCCTGTATTTAGATACCATTGCTGCTAGTAACGATGAATTCAGCCCGCGCTATTCTCCCCATAGGCAATGCATTTCCTTTACTCAAAAGAAAGTGTCCCTGTGAGACTGAATCTGACTATACTCATTAAGATTTAAATTTATCTATACCTTTTAATATAATAATGGTAACAATAACAATAATAAGCATTTACTGAGCTCTTGGTCTGACCCAGGAATTGGTTTAAATGCTTTCCATGTATTAATGCTCACAAACCTGTGATTGAGCTCTGTTACTAACCTCATCTTACAGAAGCACAGAGAGGGTCAGTAACTTGCCCAGTGCAGCCCAGCTGCTGAAGGATAGAGCCCAGATCCAGACACAAGCAGGTGAATGCTACAGCTTGAACATTTTCACAGCTCTGTTCTTGTCCACGTATGTCTGCCTATGTTGGACTCCTAACTGAATGCACGTATTTTTAAAATAATACAAGAATGCACGTATTTTTAAATGCATGTATTTAAAATTTATTTAAATAAATATTTATAAATTTTTAAATTTATAAATAAATTTATAAATAATAAATAATAAATATATATAATATATTATTTTATATATAATATATTATATATTTATTTACTTATATTTATATTATATTTATATGTATAAAAATAATAAATATATACATTATAAATAAATAAATTTATAGATAAATAAATAAAAATTTATAAATAAATAAAATTATTAAATAAATAAATGTATTTAAAATAATATAAGAATTAAAAATGTAAAACTTGGACTGTGAGTCAATTAAGAAAATAATTTGAGGGAGAAGTGAAATTATCTTTTTTAAATGTACTTATCTGGTAAATTTTAAATCACAGGTAAAAGACTCAAGAATGCTCAGTATGGATACAGTGTATGATTAACCAAAGGAGATCAGTTATCTCTCTACTCAAGATACATTGATTCTGGGCCTCTGGTTTTATTCAGTAATAAATGAACCATATGTCTAGCCAGCAGGTTGTGTAATATTGTTAGTTATAAAGAGGAAAGACTAAGACATTGAACTATGACCTTTCATCCCAGTGCACTGTCTCAGTGCCCTCTTTCATGTGGTCTTTGGAATGACATGTGATACCCTGCTCTATTAAAACAAACAAACAAACAAACAAACAACAACAAAAAAAAAACAGCAGCACTCTCTCTAAAAAAGACCATTTCCACAAATAACGTTTAATGTTTTTCTTTAAAAAAATAAAAAGATTTATTTATTTGAGAGAGAGAGCACCATAGTGGAGGGGAGGGACAGGGGCAGAGGAAGAGGGAGAGAATCTCCAGTAGACTCCCAGCTGAACGTGGAGCCCCATGGGTGGCTTGATCCCATGACCCTGAGATCATGACCTGAACTAAAACCAAGAGTCAGTCACTTAACAACTGAGCCACCCAGGCACCTCTCGAATTTAATACTGACACTAGTTTAATATCAGTACTAAGACATATACCATTTCCTGTAATAGTATACCAAAGAATTTTATTTGGATACATGTTTTTTCTTTTCATCATGTATCACATAGTCGGCACGCAGTAAATATTGGGTAAACTGTATTCACTTGATAAACAAATGCCAAGTCAAATAGAAGTAAAGAAGCATTTCCTACAGGAATTATTATTCACAGATTTCAAGTGGATTTTAAATTTCTTTCTCACAGATTATTCCATTTTCCTCTATTTTCCAAAATTGATATCTATTACTGCTCACTAATTCTATAACTATAGCTATATCAAATTATTGAAATTTGGAGGTGTATATTGGCAACAGAAACCTAGATTTTTAGCCCATGAGAGAACTTCTCATAGGTAATGATGTATTTTTAAAGAGATCAATTTAACCAAAAAAAAAAAAAAAAAATAAAAATTCAGATTTCAGAGAGAAGAGGTTCATTCTCAAAGGGTAAAAAAAAAATACTACACAGCCATCAAAAAGAATGAAATCTTGCCATTTGCAATGACATGGGTGAACCTAGAGAGTATTATGCGAAGTGCAGTAAGTCAGTGTGAGAAAGACAAATACCATATGGTTTCACTCATGTGTGGAAATTAAGTAACAAAACAGATGAACACAGGGGAAGGGAAGGAAAAATAAACTAAGATAAAAACAGAGAAGGAGGAGATGGTAGCTAGGTTTCTCAGGAACCAAAAGCAGGCTAGTGTGGCTGGAGCACAGGGAAGGGAGTGAGGCCTGGTTGGAGAAAGGACTGGAGCTAGATTGTAAGAGACTCAGAGGTCAGAAAATGAGTTAAGACGGTTACGTGAGTATGGTTTAAGCAAAGCACCTAGCATTTGAATAGAGTCTGCCGAATGTAGGTTTAAAATCACTGCTCAGGAGGGGTGAGGAGCAAGATGGAGAAGGAGTAGGAGACCTAAATACTGTGAGGTCCCAGGAGTTCAGCTAGTTATCAAACCATTCTGAACACCTACAAACTCAACAGGAGATCGAAGAGAAGAAGAGCGGCAATTCTCAGAACAGAAAAGCAACCACTTTCTGGAAGGTATGACGTGCGGAGAAGTGAATCCAAGTCAATATACGAGAAGATAGACCACAGGGGCAGGGGCCATCTTCCCGCAAGTGGCGGAGCAGCAGAGCACAACGTCAAAACTTTCAGAAGTCTGCTCCACTGAGGAATGTCGTTCCAGAGGCTAAATGGAGGTGAAGCCCTCACGGAGACAGTGTGGTCTCAGGACCTGTGGGGCCACAGAAAAACCTGGGATGTCTGAGTGTGGCGAAGCTCCCAGGTATTGGGGCGAGGAAGCTGACTACAGAGACGGAGTCGAGGAGTGAGCTCTCAGCTCAGGGCTACCTTAAACTGTGATCCAAGGCACAGTCGGGCACTGCTCTTCAAGTAGGGACCCCACAAGTGGCAGATCTGGGGAGACTCACCTTCCTTCTCCTCTGGGAGGAGCAGTGTGGCAGGAACCTGCTGGGATTGGAGACTCCAAAAGGGGCCGTGCACCAGAGATAGAAACGTTCAGTCATAGGCTGGGCGAGCTCAGAGTGTGGCTGGAGACCAGGGAAATAGGATGGATTGACTGCTTTTCTCTGAGTGCACACTGAGGTGTGGGGCCCAGAGCTCTCAGCTCCTCTAGGCAGGAGATTGGGAGACCGCCATCTTCATTCCTGTCCTCCAAAGCTATACAGAAAGCATTCAGGGAACAAAAGCTCCAAGAGCGAACCTGAGCAATTCCACCTTGGCGGTGCAATTCCACCTTGGGCAAAGACATTTGAGAATCACTGCACCCCTCCCCCAGAAGATCAGCAAGAACATCCAGCCAAGACCAAGTCCACCCATCAATGAAACCTGCAGAACTCCAGAGCTAGGGGAATGCAACACATAGAATTCATGTTTTGTTTTTTTCCCCCCATGGTTCTTTAGTCTTTAAAATTCAATTTATTTTATTTTATTTTTATTCTTATTCTATTTTTTTTTAATTTTCTTCTTTCCTATTTTAACCTTTCAATACCTTTCTTAAAAATCTTTTTTAAATTTTCATTGTTATAGTCATATTCTATCCCTTCATTGTATTTAATTATTTTTTGTATCCATATAGGTTTTTCTTTCTTTAAAATTTTGGGATACATTTTCTTCTAACAGATCAAAATATACCCTAAATCTAGCACATGGCTTTGTTTTAGTCTCCAGCTTGATCATATTCTTTCCTTTTTTATTTTTCTTTTTTCAACCAACTTCTTATCTTGTCAATTCCTTCTTTAGAATCTTTTTAAATTTTCATCTTTACAGTCATTTTCCATCCCTTCATTATATTTACCCTTATTTTTGTAGATATATATAAGTTTTTCTTTCTCTAAAACTTAGGGAGGCAGTTTCTTCTAACAGACCAAAATACACCCAAAATCAAGTGTGTGGCACTATTCTATTCACATATACACGTATGTATATATATGTATATATATGTGTGTGCATGTGTGTGTGTGTATGTATGTATACATATTTTTTTTTCCCTCCTTTCTTCTCCCACCCCTCTCCCCCAGTTTGGGGTCTCTTCTGATTTGGTTAATGTATTTTTCTGGGGTCATTGCTACACTTTTAGTATTTTGTTCTCTCATTCATCTATTCTTATCTGGATAAAATGACAAGGTGGAAAAACTCATCTCAAAAAAAAAGAACAAGAGGCAGTACCGACAGCTAGGGACCTAATCAATGTGGACATTAGTAAGATGTCAGAACTAGAGTTCGGAATGACAATTATCAAGGTGCTAGCTGGGCTTGAAAAAAGCATAGAAAATACTAGAGAATCCCTTCCTGGAGAAATAAAAGAACTAAAATCTAACCAAGTTGAAATTTAAAAAAAGAAAGAAAGAAAGAAATACAGACAATTATCCCCTTTACAATTGCACCCAAACCATGAGATACCTAGGAATAAACCTAACCAAAGAGGCAAAGAATCTATACACAGAAAACCATAAAGTACTCATCAAAGAAATTGAGGAAGACACAAAGAAATGGGAAAACGTGCTCATGGATTGGAAAAACAAATATTGTGAAAATGTCTATACTACCTAAAGCAGTCTACACATTTAATGCAATCCCTATTAAAATACCATCAGTTATTTTCAAAGGAATGGAACAAATAATCCTAAAATTTATATGGATTCAGAAAATTTATGGACATTGGGGAGGGTATGTGCTATAGTGTGTGCTATGAATTGTGTAAGACTGATGAATCACAGACCTATGCCCCTGAAACAAATAATACATTATATGTTTTAAAAAGAAAGAGAGAGAGAAGGAGGCAAACCATAAGAGACTCTTAACTATAAGGAAACAGGGGGTTGCTGGAGGGGATGGGTGGGGGGATGGGGTAACTGGGTCATGGGCATTAAGGAGGGCAGGTGATGGAATGAACCCTTGGTGTTACATAGGACTGATAAATCACTGGGGGCTCCTGGGTGGCTCAGTCAGTCAAGCATCCTCGATCGGCTCAGGTCATGATCAGAGAGTCCTGGGATCAATTCCCACATCAGGCTCTCTGCTCAGCATGGAGCCTGCTTCTCCCTCCCCCTGTACTTGCTCCTCCACCTACTTGTGCTGTCTCTCTCTCTCTCTCTGTCAAATAAATTAATAAAATCTTTTTTTAAAAGATAAATCACTGAACTCTACCTCTGAAACTGATAATACATTCACTATATGTTAACTAAATTGAATTTAAATAAGATTTTAAAATTAAAAAGGAATATTACAAATGAAATATTCATTCATTAATGTCAGTACCAAAGAAGGAAGGAAAGAAAGAAGGGAAGGAGACAAGGAAGCATGTAAATGGGAAAGAGAAGGACACCTGGGTGGCTCAGTTGGCTAAGTGTCTGTCTTCAGCTCAGGTCATGATCTCTGGGTCCTGGGATGGAGCCCAGAATCAGGGTCCCTGCTCAGCGGGGAGCCTGCTTTTCCCTCTGGCTGCCACTCCTCCTGCTTATGTGCTCTCTCTCTCTCAGATAAATAAGTAAAATAACGGGAAACAGAGTGGCAACTGAGAAAGGAATGCAACAAAGAAGGAAGGTTTCCTAAGCGCATTGATTATGCCGAGGTGTGCTGAACTTTGTTTTCATTTTTCACTTGTCTTCCCACTGCAGTGGAATACATATGGCAAAATTTCATTCTGGTGTTAATTCACGTCCATGAAAAAACTCTCAGAACCTTGTTATCAATGCAAGATGGGTCATTTAAAATTGAAATTACACCTTAAAAAGTCACATTCAAGAGTGAGGACTAGTAGAGAGAGATCAATTCCAAGACCCCACTACAAATCTTGAATTTGCAGATCTCTAATAAAATTTGTACTTTGATAATCCTAATTCCTAAAAGTGGGGTTGGGCTTGCTAGTCTGCCCTTTTGTTAAGTTTTATAGGTTTTTAGTCACCATGCCCATTTTAGACCCAGAAACATCCCATATTGAGGAATGAGGAAATATGACTGTTGAACAGGTGATTTTCCAAAATAGGAGAATTTGCTACCAATTCAGAAAAAAAAATTTTAAAAACTTGACTAAAATGTTGAGTGTCAAACAATGGTTACCCGAAACTAAGCAGATCGAATGCAGAATGCAGAAAGAAAAGCATGGCTCCCCCTCTAGAAATTTCCATTGGCTAGAATGTTCCTTAGCTTAGCATCTCCGTGTATGGTCGCCAGAGTTAATGTACCATATTTTCCATGGTGTGATGAAGACTCCAGAGCCCTTGCGATATGAATTGCTGTAATTCCTAAATCAAACAGCATTCAACTCAGCGCCAGACCACCGCAGGGTAATAAGACCGGTATTTCTTATTTTAATTAGTCATTTTATACTTCTAACAACTTCTTTGACAATCTTGGATGACTTGTTTGTTTATATGTGATAAAAGCTATGTTTGGCTAAAAATATGAATGCTACATTTGAATGTCCATTTACATTTTAGTCGTTATAGAAATAAACTTTCTAGGCCTTTAGATTATGGCTTTTTATAGACACTGAATTACAATCACCTAATCTATTTTAATAGTATCCCTTTCAGCTGTCTCATGAGTATCTCTTAACACAGCAGAGATATCAAGTTGATAGTATGAATTCAAGACAAAATGCTTGAACACTCATCAGAAACTGTCTTGTAGTTTGCTAAGAAATTTGCTTCTGACATTTGAAATCTTCAAGACAAATAAAAAAGTCATGTGGCTACAAAAAAGTATTGTGTGTTGTCCCTAGATTGGAAGCAAAGTACAAAGACTCACTTATCTTCATATGCTGAATACGGTCTCTTTTGATATGATAATGATACTTACATCAGGTAAGTATTTATTGAATAAATAAATAGTTATACAATGGTTTAAAATGATTTTTTTCTCAAAGTGTATATGCCAAGTAGTGTGAACATCCCTCAAGCTGATATAATATGGAAAATTATATATGAGTGGGGGGAGATAGATGAATATTCATGCTTTGATCACTGACAGACATATATTTGTATATTTCCCATTTGTAGCATAGCCATCATGCTTTATATTTCACATCATATCTTTTTAAAAAGATTTTATTTATTTATTTGACAGAGAGATCACAAGTAGGTGGGGTGGGGGAGGGGGAAGCAGGCTCCCCGCTGAGCAGAGAGCCCAATGTGGGGCTCCACTCCAGGACCCTGAGATCATGACCTGAGCTGAAGGCAGAGGCTTAACCTACTCAGCCACCCAGGTGCCCCACATCTTATTTTTGAATAAGTTAATTCTTAGCATAAATATATGAAGGGCATTTAATTCTGCATATTCCAGAAGAAATAAAACAACATGGACCAATAACATAGCTAAATGCCCCAAGACAGGACTCCTGTCTGCACCCAACTCCCATGTCTTCCTGTGGACTGGCAGCCCCTCATCTTTATGGATTTTGGAAATGTAAAGGCAGTTTTGCTTCAACAGAAAATGAACTCAGGAAATACCTTGCTTGGGAACATGGTCCTGATGATCAACAAAGCATCTCAAAAGATTTGAGAATCTGTAAGGATAGTCATGTCCCTTTCAAAGCACCAAGGCTTTACCCACCAAGCTGCAGGTAGGACAGTAGATCATTTTGGACATCAGGTGCACTGTTGGGGAAAGTACTGCGAACTATCTCTGATCCCGTGTGCAAATTCCAGGGCCGCGGAAGAGCCGCAATGCTGATCCAGTGTGCCCAAGTGATTTCGTGTTTTCTGGAAGGCCATTACAAAACTGTGAGACTAAAACAACCACAAACTTGCATGATCCTCAAAATCCAAAATGCTGAAGAAAGAAATGAAAGCTTAATTTCCCAAACTCAAGATGAATTTCGGTAACACGGTGTTGTGTGTATGTGTGCATGTGGGTATGTATGTGTGTGCATTGTGTACATTTGTGTATGTAGAGTCGAGACTATTCTCAACCACCCCCCTGAACAACCTGAGATTGGAATCAAAGCTCTAATCCTAGTCCCTCCACTCATCAGTGTGTAGCTCTAGCAACTCACTAGTTCCCTTGACTGCAAGGATTTCCCCTCTGATGAGATCGTATATGAAATTAAAAGAGAAAATAAATGCAGAGGGAATGCTTGAGCTATCCAATCAGCCTCCCTCTGCCCCTCAAGGTGCAGGGAAAGAAACTCAAACACATTCATGGTAACGGAACATCAGAAGAAAATGGTCAAAATCCAAGTCCCTTAATCCATGTCAGCCTCCTCTATGGAATCAATGAACACAAACAGACATGTGCCTAAAGGAGATTGCTCACCTCCTAGGGCTCCTTCCAAGACCCAGATGTCAGTAGAGGCACTGGAATGGATGACATAGGACCACAACCCAATACTTCACCCCTTCATGGGCCCCAGACTCTCTTGCCCTTTGTGGGACCTTTCCTCCATAAAAATAAGATGAAAAATTATCTTCCAACTGTGTTGCTATAAAGACAAATATTTTCATGTTACATATTAAAACATTTTCTTTGACCCAAAATTCATTTCTTTTTCTTCTGAGTTTAAAAGAAATGCAAATATTTTTGTGAGCCCCTCAAAGCAATGTGGACCATTGGCCCCGAACCCCCCACCCCACACCTCCATCCTCCCCCAATTGTCTGGTGGCTTAGCCCATCCTGGCCTCCAAGCTCTAGGCCCTTGGCAAACCACATGCTCTAGGGGCACTCTCCCTTGTTCTTTGCTGTTGAGTGTCGGTTTCCAGAACTGATAACCGATCACACACATGTCACATAACAGATCAAAGAAGAAAATCTTCTATTTCTTCTCTATGATGTCAGAGAATTCTCAAATCTCTAGCTATGATTTTAATCTCTCTGCTTTTGCTCAGCTTCCAACGTTGGGTTGTCACCAAATATGTTAGCACTACAAAATATCTTTAAGTCAGCTGAGCTCACCCTTCCAGCTGTTACAATAAATGGACAAACTAAAAGAAAACCAAAACCTCAAGCAATGTTAACGACGCGATGATGGATGATTGGTTTCTATTTCTCTTTCCTCCTTCCCTGTATTTGGCTGCAACCTACATCCCTACCTCCCCAGTGTTTTTGGCCCTTGAAGAGGAGTATGCCCTTGCCAACGTGGAGAAATTGAGCTGTGTTTTCATGCCTTGGAATCCACTGTGTACTCAACCCCCAAGCCTTTTGAGCTTCAGCCATAATTAGTTGTAATGTGTTTATGGGGCCAAGAGAATTTAAAGCATGCAAGACATGAGTCGGGAAAGGATGATATCAAAATCCTTATTTATTCTGGGTTTTAGTCTAATCTCATTGGGTTCCACACACACCATTGTTTTTCTTGAACATTAGCAATGTAGGGAGAGATGGGAAAATCCCCACAGAATTTATACATTCAGGCCTGTACCCAAGCGATGTCGATTTCCATGTGGAGGCATTTATGTGCTTTAAACTCCCATCTTAGATATGGGCTCAGCCCTAGAAGGTCATGTTTTGTTTTCCTTTCATTTGGCTAATAACCCAGTAAATATTTGCTCTCAAGACCAAAAATTATCTTGAAATATATGTAAGCATATTGAATGCCAAGAAAACATGGCATGAGGTGAAAAGCCGTGATATAGAAAGCAAGTGTGACATTGGGAAGCTGCCTTCAGTCTCTACAGCCACTAGAATAGTCTTGAATGAACTCTGAAAACAGTGGTTCCAAATCTATGCTGTTTCAAGGACCCCTTGTAACTTCTTCTCATTTCCAAGGCTCATAAATTCTATGAACACCTTTTTTAAAAAACTAAGCTTGGACTAGCTTCAGAGAGCAGCAAAATAGGCAACTAATTCCACAGTGTAATTTAGAAACCTTCAAGAAAGCATTATTTCCTCATACAGATACTCACCCACACTCATCCATGTCCCCACCCCTCAGATAAACCATCCTGTCAAGATTCCATCATTTAGGATATCATCCAGACTCAATAAAGAAAGCAATTTGGACACGTGCTACGACACAAATGAACCTCAAGGACATCGTGCTGAATGAAATAGGCTGGTCACAAAAAGACAAAAACTCTGTATGATTTCACTCACGTGAGGTCCCGAGTGTAGTCACATTCAGAGGGATGGAAAATAGAATGGTCACTGCCAGGGGCAGGGAGGAGGGGGAAAGGGGGGCTAATGTGTAATGGGGACAGGGCTTCCACTGGGGGAGATGAAAGAGCTCTGTGAGTGGTGATGCTGACGGTGACACAACAATGTGAAGGTACTTAATGCCACTGGGCTGTACATTTAAATGTAGTCAAAATGGTAAATTTTACGTTATGTATATTTTACCACTATTTTTTTTAAAAAGAAAAGAAAAGGGGTGCCCGGATAACTCTGTCAGTTAAGTGTCTTCCTTCAGCTCAGGTCGTGATCTCAGGGTCCTGGGATCCTTCCCTGCATTGGGCTCCTTGCTCAGTGGGGAGTGTGCCTCTGCCCTTCTCCCCTGCTCATGCTTGTGGGTACACGCATGTGCTCTCTCTCTCTCAAAAACAAAGGAAGGAAGGAAGGAAGGGAGGGAGGGAGGATGGAAGGAAGGAAAGGAGGGAGGGGGGCACCTGGATGGCTCAGTTGTTAGGTGTCTGCCTTCAGTTCAGGTCATGATCCTGGGGTCCTGGGACCAAGCCCTACATCAGGCTCCCTGCTCAGCAGAAAGCCAGCTTCTTCCTCTCCCACTCCCCCTGCTGTGTTTCCTCTCTCGCTGTCTCTGTCAAATAAATAAATAAAATCTAGAAAGAAAGAAAGACAGGAAGGAAGGAAGGAAGGAAGGAAGGAAAGAACAAAGGAAGTAGGTAGGAAGGAAAGAAAGGGAGAAAGAAAAGAAGAAAAGCCACGTCTTTTTATAATGGTTTCTTCTCCAACAGATGTCCCTTACAATACACACACTTTTCCTGGGGCAATTTGCACATAGGTGGTCACGAACATGAAAATAGGTGTTCTTTGCCAGTGTCCCTGGACTCTGACTTCTGCTGGAGAATCTGGAAGGAATGCTGGAAGGAGAATCTATCAAATGTATGCAAAACAGTTATGCAGAGCAGGGCTGTGAGAGAGAGAGTCTTCTTAATTTTCATTAAGTTCTCCGATGAGTCTGAGCCCACCTCCAAAAGTCCCAACCCTACAGTGTGTTAATTTATTGAATTAATGCCTTGTCTTCAGAGTGGAAGGAAAGTAAGAGTAATAAACTTCATGATGGCATAGTAGCCACTTACAGATCCCTCACTCCGTGTAGGCTTCTCCTCTACATGTTCCCAATCTGTGACTGCCGATCAGTCTTTGTGATTTGTTTTTGAGAGAGAGAGCACGTGCATGAGCAGGGGCGGGGTTGGGGATGGTTTACAGGGGAGAGGAGGAGAGGGAGAGGGAAAAAGAGAATCCCAAGCTGGCTCCATACTCAGTGTGGAGCCAGATGCAGGGCTCGATCTCACGACCCTGAGATCATGACCCTGAGATCATGACCAGAGCCAAAATCAAGGGTCAGATGCTAAACTGCCTGAGCCACTCATGAGCCCCTCTGCCAATGATTCTCAAAACAATTCTTCATAGGAACTGCTAAGCTTTTTTTTTTTTTTGAGTTTTCAATTCTTTTTCGATGGTAATAAAAGATAAATAACATAAAATTTACCTTTTTAACTATGTTTTAATGTATAACCCAGTGGCATTAAGTACACTCACATTATTATGAAACCAGTACTATATCATCCATCTCCAGAACTCCTTCATCTTCCCAAATTGAAACTCTGTCCATTAAACACTAACCCTGATTTCCGCCCGCCCACCATCCCCCAATCAAGCCTCTGGCAACCATCATTCTACTTTACAAACTCTGAGTTTCACCATTCTAGGTGGCTCATGTAAGTGAAATCATTCAGTTTCTGTATTTTTGTGACTGGCTTACTTCACTGAGAATAATCTCTTCAAGGTTCATCCATGTTGTAACACAAGTTAGAATTTGCTTCCTTTTTAAGGCCAAATAATATTCCATTAAATGTATATACCATATTTATCTACTCATCCATCAATTAGCACTAGGGTTGCTTCTACCCTTTGGCTATTGTGAATAATGCTGCTATGAACTTGGGTCTACAAATAAGATCTGACAGCTTTCTCTTTATTTTATAAGTGAGGACACAGACAGAGACGGAAGTCATGCCAAGGGTCGCATAACTGACTGGTGGAGACAGGATTTGAACCCAAGATGATGGGCTCCAGGGGCCACATTAGGTATCATATTGTGCTTTGATCCTATTATAAGTAAGCAGAGTCAGGTTGTCAACATTCATGCTTACGTTCAGTTTCTTTCTTCATACCCCATCGATATCCAAAAAGCACTTACAACTAACTAATTAACTAGATAACACATAACACCAAATTAGTAAAACAAAAATGAGCAAGAATGAAGTAATAAGAGAATATGTGTTAAGGGATAAAGATGCAAGAAGCCTTGGCTTTTTACCTGAGTGTGAGGGGTAGCAGGTGTTTCTGGAAGGTCAGTTTTACTTAAATACTTGGGAAGCAACATTAGATTACTTCATTGATAGTTTGAAGTCACAGTTCTAGAGGGATTGGGTTCAAGATGGCAGAGTAGGAAAATCCTGAACTCACCTCCTCCTACAGACACACCAAATCTGCAGCTACACATAAATCAATTCCCTGTGAAAAGGTCGTGAAAGCTAGCTTAGCAGTTCCTCCATGTGGATAAAAGGACCACACCAGATAGGTAAGAGAGACAGAGATACAGTCTCACCAAAACTCCCACCTCTGGTACAGAGACCCACACTCAGAAGGGATCTCACAGACATGGGAGCATCACCTGAGGAGCAAGGGAATCCAACCCCCTATATATGGCATCCCAACCCTTGGGACCTCTTCAAGAGACTTAAGTCCCCCAAATATCTCCCTTTTATGTCTAGGAGAAGCATGGGCTGAAGGAAACGGGAGATCCACTGTTAAAGGGTTGGCATGCAGACTCACTCGTCTAGATCATATGTGAAGAAGTTTTATTAGTTAATCTTAAAATGTCTGCCAGAGGCAAAGAGGTCTATTGGGACTTTCTCTGGGGATGGAGAGGATGGTGGGCACCATTCTTGCACTCCATCTATCTAGCTCACACCATCAGGCTCGCCCATGGCCTCACTATAGCGAGCAGGCTTACCTCTCCCTGCCCCACAGCCCTGCCCATGCCCCTAACACAAGCAGCCCTGCTCACAAGCCACACGGAGGACAGGTGGCCAAGGGATGCTGCATTGCTGGGCCCCTATGGGACTGAAACAATTGGAGAGACAGTTACTGGAAGTTTCCCACACCCCAGAGTATGGCACAGAGGGAGAACTGAAACACAACCCCATCTTTCTGGGGAAAAGGTCTATTGACTTGTCCTAAGGGGCAGCTTCAGGTTTGCCACATATCTAGAGATTGTGTAGGAGCTCTTGGCAAATATAGATCCTTGGCCACCATCTTGGCACTTGCCCTTGGCCTCTATACAGCTCCCTGGTACCTCCTAGAAAAGGGTTTAGGCACTCACCTGGAGCCCCAATTTTTGCAACTGTCACCAACAGACATCTCCACATTGCCTGTTCTTGGGGCCAGCAAGCGTTACAATTATGGTCTCACAGGACCGTGTATGTATGCATACTTTAAAACCTGTTGCCTGGGGGTCTGACTTCCCATCAGCCTGAAACTAAGAGCTGCCTGATTCTACAGACTAAATGCGAGTCTCTATCGATGGACCAATGGATAAGGAAGATGGGGCATATCTATAATAAATACTACTCGGTCATTAAAAAGAAGGAAATTTTGCCATTTACAACAAACGGATGGATCTAGAGGATATTATGCTAAATGAAGGAAATCAGATAAGGGAAGACAAATATAGAATGATTTTTTTAGATGTGGAATCTAAAAAACCAAACAAATGAACAAACAAAACAAAATTCATAGGTACAGAATAGATAGGTGACTATCAGAGAGGAAGATGGCTAGGTTGTGGGCGAAATGAGTGAAGGAGAACAATCGTAAAGTAACAGATGGTAACCAGACTTATCACTTTGTGCATTTAAAGATGTGGTTATTATGTTGTACACCTGAAACTAATATAGTTTTATACGCCAATTTTATCTCCATCAAAAAGAATAAATACAAATAAATTTTTCTTTGGGGAAATATAGTTCTAGATTCAAGCAAATACTGATATGATTTAAGCTAAGATATAAAAGGTATATAAATTTCCATATTTTGTGGATTTTCATTATGTAAATCTTATTATGAACATTTTCACACATAAGCAAAAGCAGAGAGATTTTTAATATCGTGAGTTTCTGTATCTCCTCACCAGACTCAACTATTCTCAAGACTTTGTATTATTTATTCCCTTTTCTCTTTCTTCCTCCCTTCCTTATTCTTTAACTGGTAAAGAATTTTAAAATAAATTTCAACCTTCACGTCATTTCACCTCTACATAGCACATATTTCTTTATCGAAAAAAAGAAAGAAAAATAGAAACCAGACATTTTCTTACATAACCACCATACCATTATCACACCCTAAAGAATTAAAAATAATTTCTTGGTGTCATGTAACACCCATTCCATATTCAGATTTCACTGAATATCTCAGTGTGTCTCCTGCCACTTGGCGCGAATGAATCGGGATTCCGACAAGACTCATATATTCTACAGCTGATAGTCTTAAGTCTCTTTTGATCTAGAGTTACCCCTTTTCTTCTTTTTTTTTCTTCTTTTTTTTAATGTTGCTGACTTTGAAGATCAGCCAGGTCTGTTGTCCTGTACAAATCTCTCTCCCTGGATGCATCTGTTCATTTCTTCTCATTGTCATTTAACTTGTAGTTCTATCTCTATATTTTCTATAAATTGGAATTCACTCAAAAGAATCTTTTAGGTTGAACTCGAGTTCAACTCTGAGTCTTCTGTGTTTTGCCTTTTTTACAAGAATATTTCCAAGAAGAAGAAGGAAGAGGAGAAGAAAAAGAAGAGGAAGGAGGAGGAGGAGGAAGGGGAAGAGAAGAAGGAGATTTCCCAAATTGTGTCCTCCCTCTGGCATCACATAAAGAGGCACCTACTGTCAGGCACTCTCATTCTTGGTGATGATCAGATGGGGACAGCCTGCTCTTTCCAATGTAAAAATCTCTACTAAACCCATGTATTGATTTCCTCATTGATAATCCGTGCCTGAATTGGATACGTCATTGTAGTTCACAAAACAGTGACTTTCTAATTATGTTGTTGCTACTACATAACAAAATACCCCAAAACTTAATGGCTTAAACCAATAACCTTTTATTTGCTTACCATTCCACACACAGTGGCAGAGCTTGGCTGGGCATTTTTCCTGATCATCCATGCAGCCCTGATGGGGATCATTCATCCTACAACTTTCAGCTGGGAGCTGGGCTGGGCTGGTAAACTCAACAATGTTACCTGTCTGGCTCCTCGGCTCTTGTCCCTATGGCCTCCCTTTTCACATGGCTACCTTGGGCTTCCTTATGGCATGATGGTCTCTGTGGAGTCTTATAAAACAACTGACTTTGAAGAGGGAGTGTCCCAAGGGATAAAGGCAAAGTTTCAGGTCTCTGATGCACCCTCCCTTGGAAGGTACATAGCATGACATCCACCTCACTCTGTTGGTCCGAACAAGCCAGAAGGCCAGCTTTGATCAAAATGATTGGGAAGAGACTTCCTTTCTGGATGGGGAGGTCACAGGTCACATGAGGAAAGAGGAAGGGAGACATCATTGGTGCCATCTTTGGAAGCACTATCAATCACAATTATAGGTTGATGGATCCGAAGGTGACAGCCTGATATTTCCACCATGAAGTTCCCATCACACTTCCATCTAATGGCCTTTGCTCAAGTCAGATCATTCATTACATGCTATAAAAAGTGACATTCTAGGGACGTCTGGGTGGCTCAGTTGGTTAAGCATCCAACTCTTGATTTCAGCTCAGTCATGATCTCAGGATTGTGGGATTGACCCCAACATTGGGCTCTACACTCAGCAGAGAGTCTGCTTCTCTCCTGCCCCTCTCCTTGCTCACATGTTGTCTCTCTCTCTCTCTCTCTCTCAAATAAATAAGTAGATAGATAAATCTTTTTTTTTTCAAGTGACATTCTACTTGAGTTGAATTTTCCACATTTCAAAAGATGTTATTTATTTATTTGAGAGCAAGAAAGAGCGTGTGCACAAGCTGGAAGAAGGACAGAGGAAGAAGCAGACTTCCCACTGAGCACAGACTCACACAGGACCTTAATCCCAAGATCCCAAGGGTCTTAATCCCAAAACCCTGAGACCATGACCTGAGCTGAAGTCAGACACTCAACCGACTAAGCCACCCAAGCACTCCCCATGTTGTTTGTAAATAATTTTCCTTCATCATGGGGCGCCTGGGTGACTCAGTGGGTAAAGCCTCTGCCTTTGGCTTAGGTCATGATCTCAGGGTTCTGGGATCGAGCCCGGAAACTGAAACGGGCTATCTGCTCGGCAGAGAGCCGGCTTCCCTTCCTCTGTCTCTGCCTGCCTCTCTGCCTACTTGTGATCTCTGTCAAATAAATAAATAAAATCTTAAAAAAAATTTTTTCCTTCATCAACTAGGGCTATTACATTTGTACACAAAAAATAGGATAAATGTTTGGTCCTTTTCCTTTAGTTGCCAGCATTCCAAGGATTTGATATCTTAGTTACCTGCAACAGTTTCCAACGAATTGTTCTGTTTTGTATGTATGTGGGCATTGTTTTGCTTTGTTATCTTTAGCTGCTGACTGTTAGGATCACTGAGGGTTCACATTTTCATATTTCATGGACTTTAATTAATTAGTCATCATTTTTTGATGCTCAAATTCGTTCTACTGTGCCTAGACTGCTATGGCTTATTTACTACTCATTGCAAGCCTGTAGCCTGAAACGTCATCAATTTTCTCTCTCCACCCCCTCCACATCCATAATTTTTTTAATTGAGTAAATACTGAAATATCCAATTCTCACTGCAGGAGCTTTGCTTAGATCCTTTGATTTTATGCTCGTACATCTTTGCTCTTTACTTTGAAAATATTGGCTCCAAGTTACTCATCTGCTTTACCCTACGAAGTACATAAAATAAGCACCAAGTGATATTACCAATATTACTGCTAACAATGAGATTACTGAATGGAGTTGAACATTGTGTTACAGCTCTATTGACCCTTTAAATATTCCACTGTGGATGCACAGGTTAAATAATGTCATCTAAAGTTACTTGAAATCATTCTTTTTTCTGTGTGATAATGTCACCAAATGGTGACAGAGTGGGTTCATTCATCTCAGTGTGTTTTGAAATTTAAATTGTGTATTTTTTTCAATCTGCAAAATACTGACATGAGTCAGAGAAATCTCGTTTCCCTCCTGTCCCCCGTGCCCTCTACTTTAGGTAATGATTTTATATTTATTTTTGGTTTCTCTCTCCAGTTTGCTTTTTTGAAAATAAACATTAGCAATATTTATAGTGCTTCTTTTATGCAAACGGTTGTGTTTGCTGCCTTCTCTCCATGTATAGAGATCTTTCTCATTCTTGTTTTTGGGGCCATACAGAATTCCTCTGTAAATTAGTTGCTCTGTTGTTTATTCCCATAGTCCCAGATAAATGGAAACACCTGGGTTATTTACAATCGTTTGCTAATACTAATATGTTGGAATGAACAGTTTTGTGCATATGCCTTCCTCTATTTTTAGCAGTGTGTCTATGGGAGAGCTTCCTAGAAGTGAGATTTCCGATCAAAAGGTAAAATCACATATAATTTTGCTAAACATGGCCTAATTCCTCTCCCTAGATATACCGTTTTCCATCTTCACCAGCAAATATATGACGGGGCCCATTTCCTCCCAGTCTCACCTACAAATTATGCTCATTTCACTTCTTTCTGTCAACCACCTGCTTACATCTTTTGCCCATTTTGCCATCAGATCATCCACCTCAAATTTCCATCTCAAATTGTGGAACTCTTTGTCTCTTTATTATCAATGGCATTCACGGTTTATGACATAATTGTGCCAGTGTTTTGGGGTTTGTTGGTTTGTTTGTTTGTTTGTTTTTAATTTGTGTATGGTAGGTTTTCCTACATTGGTTTGGGGGATGGGACCTGACATTTTGAAGACATTCCACGGTCAAGGGCCTCGTCAAGCCAAGCCTGCACGCCAGCAAGGTTCTATGGAGAAGTCCGAGAAGCTGCTACTTAGACTTACTTAGGCTGTGATAAAGGATTCAGCTCTGAATCTCCTGTGTCTCCACTTCATAAACCAATCCAGCCAGAAGCATCTTGGCAAAAAGGAGGACTCAGCCTGGTCCCTTTGCCTTAGATGCAGTGGAAACATCGATCTTTGGGGAGCCCTCGTCTGGTCAGAGGGCTTCTTCAGAGACCTTCAGAAGCAGGCTGCGGACTGACAAGTTGTCCCCACTCGCTTCTACAGCTGCTCATCTTATGTGGGAGCCGTGGCTGTCGTTCCCAACAAGGGAAATACTACATTCATGTCCAGGGCATTTCCCTGCCTGCACCTGAGGGAAGAATGTTCTTCTGACTGAATGAGGGCTCAACTGGAGTGTATGATGTTTGTGCTCTGAGGGCTCAGATAAATGGCTCCGAGGGACTTCAAGAGGTCATGCCCGGACACAAGATCCCCTCAGGACGACAAGTTCTCAGTAGGTAACTTACTCTCGGGCCCCAGCGACTAGTGAGAGTGGGCACCTTAGACAGTGGCAGAAGGTGGTTGTGGGGTTTCGTTTCCTGGGGAAACCAGATGGCGTATTCATGTGATCTGAAGCCCAGGGAGGCTGGAGGAACAGCAAGTCATTTCACTGAAAGGCAGAGAAGGAGAAGGGAAGACAGCATTTGGTTACATCATAATCTTGTGCATTCCCAGCCCTAATCACAAGCCCATGATGAAAAAATAGTAACATGATTACATGATAAGACATAGTTTTATATCATGCTTTGAAATTTGCAAAGCATTTTCACATTGTATGCTCACAACAAGGGTGAGGGAAAGCATGTTTAAAGACCAGAACACCTAAGCAAAATGAGGTTAACTTGGTCAAGAACACACAGATAGTAAAGTGGGGGGAAGGGGTAGCTTGAATCCCACCGAGGCCAAGCTCGGGCCAGCACCCTATGCAGCCAGACAGGACGCCAAGCTTAGAAGGGCCCGTACTTGGGTAACGGCTCTGCTCTTGTCCTTCTTATGGTTCTTAATTTTTGTACAGAGGGCCCTGCCTTTCCTTTTGCCCAGGATCTTGCCAACCATATCGCCAGAACTTCCCAGATTCCACTTTTTTTTTTTCTCCTAAGAATTAAAGTATTTGATCAAACTTATGGAAACAAAATTTCTTGAACATCATTTTGCTTCAAGTAGAACAGATCACTCTGGTTTGGTTTTAGGACAATGGCAGATTCCTGAAGATCTTAACATCTACTAGATAACCCTCCAGCTGCTTCACCAGATTCATCCTCCAGCACGAGGCACCAGGTGCAGATAGGTACCTGGTGACCACTTCCAGTAACATTTTTTTGGTTCCCAAAACACACAGAAAATAGCTGCTTCATTATTTGAATCAGAATAGATAGCTTTTAAAACAAGTGCTGTGAATTGTGTAAGATTGATGATTCACAGACCTGTACCCCTGAAGCAAATAATACATTTGGTACATTATAATGTTAATAAAAATAAATAAATTACTCTAAAAAAATACAAAAAAACAAACATAACACAACAGTGTGTAGAAAGAGAGAGAGGGAGGGAGGAAAAGAAAGAAAGAAAAACGATTATCTTCGTGGAATTTTGTTACACTGAATATTGATTCAAAGTGGAAACTTTTTTTTTTTTTTTTTGGAAAGAGATATATGTGAAAGCTCTGTTTGTGTGAATAAGATTTAATCAGCAGTCCCCTAGTGAGCTGGGAACCTTCTTGCCACTTGCAAAAATACCTGACATGACAATAAGGCCCGTAGAGGTCTCATTTATGGTGTCACTTGAGGATCACAAAAGCCTTCCGCTTGAAATGCGTATTTAATTTTTCTACAAAAATGTCTAACATTTTCTACAAAAATGTTAGATAGGTTGCTATCTAACACTCAAAAATTCACATGATTAATATGAAGCATGTTAGACGGCAAGAAAAGAGAAAATGAGCAGCGATAGCTAAAGGTAAAGAAAGCTCAATGGATATCTATCTGGGTATTGAAAAAGCATTTTATAAGGAGCCTTACTTTTTCTGGGTCCTTTCCTAAGCAGTGAGCTTCAAAGAGACCTAAGACAAATATTAAATATTTTCTGGTAAATATAATTACATGGTCCCCAATTACTTAGGGAATATATAAAAAGATCCATTTTGTTCTCTACTATCACGGGCAATAGGTTAAAATGCTGTATAAACTAACATCCACTAGTTGGAAAAGCAAGATGGCCCGTTTAACCAGTTTCTCAAACAAGTCGATTAGAGAAGATCTTTGAGATATCCAATTTGATTTATTATTCACCTGGGAATTAACACAGAATGGATCTTGATATAAATTCCTCTGTAGGTTTCATTATATTGACATTTCTGAGGATAGATAATATATAGAACCCCTGGGTATATTACTATCAAGGATGTTATTGATTCTATCAGCAGCATTATCCTGCAATTTTCCCTCATAACTATTTATACAACTCTCTGTGATTTGTAATTCAGCAGTAATCATTTTCTGTGGCTGCTGTGATTTTCTTTCCATAGGATATCTGGGTTGTGTACAGAAACAAGGCTTGATTTCAAGCCCAAAGATTTGGGGTTTAGTATTAGGACAATGGAGAGGAGATGAAAGAAGTTTCTGAATTGGTATAAATTGTTAAGGGTGAGAAGGAAACATTAGTCATTTTATTTTATTAGTTTGGTGAGGTGGATCAGAGATAAGCAGGGGCAAAGTGGGAGAACACAGATAAAATCAGAGACGTTTCCATAAGGGCAGCATGAGAGGAAATTAGCAGGAACCTGATGCTTGAACAAAGTTGACTCTACTTTTCCTTGATCTGGGTTCCCGCTGGCTCCTCTGGGAGCTGGTTTTCGCCAGAACTGGGGGGACAGAAGCGCGGTCGGGTGTGGGGGCGGCGGAGGGGGCGGCCACTGGTTTTTCTTTAATTGAAGGATGGCAACGTCAAGGTGATTACACAAACTATGCTTGTTTACTCGTCTCTGTTCGTGGTGAGGAAGAAAGGAGGGGACATAGGCCAAGCCGCACACCAAAGCACACCAGAGTTCCAGACATTCAAGTTCATCATCATCATAATTAGAGAAGTGTGTTCACCACTCCGAGTGGATACCTGGGCTTTCTTAAGGGCGCTCTAGGGAATCGGGACATGATGGCCCCGGTCAGGTCTAAACGACGGAGGAAGACTAAAAGCCCAGAACTGGAGCTCAGTCTCCAGAATAGCACATCCTCAGTCCCAGGATGGCGAGTGGGTGTATTTCAGGCCAAGGCGACGTGCAGCCCCGCGCGCAGCAGCCCACCACACCTCCAGCAGCGGCCGGATCAGCCCGCAGGCTGAAATGGTCATCGGTGGGGGTGTGGGGGGCCTCCCCACCCCATTGGAACAGCCCCCCGCGCCTGTAGCAGAACCCACCCCGGGGCAGGGCTCCTAGAGGCCCGGCCTCTTTATATCGTGACTCAGTAGGGAGACTTTCTGGCAAAGTCTGGCGGCCGATGTTATTTCCCTTCCTCTCCACGTTCCCACTGGCACAGAGATGCAGGGCTCCCTTAACATTTGCTTTCTTAATCTAGGAAATTCACGGAGCCCCTTGCCTTGTAATACACAGTCTGTCTCATTCATAAAGTCTTGTCCTGGAAAATGCCTCATTCATTCCTGCAGAAGACCCGCAGTTGGGAGAGCAAGGGCATTCAAAACCTTGGGAGGTGGAAGACAATAGTGGAGTGCTTGGCAGCCGCTTGCAGACTGCTTCAGCAACCGCACCGACGCCAGGGAGAGGATGAAACGCTGCCGTTGTTTACTTGTCTCTCTGGAGCAAAAGAGTCCCTTCGCCGCTCCTGGGGATGCCAAATCCCCGGGACCTGAGCGAGGACAGGATGAGTTCAGTGGCGGATTGGCATGAAGTCATGTACTCCAGAACAGCCAGGCATTTTGCTTGAAAGCGTTGTTGGGAAAAGAGAAACCGCGGGTTGTGGGATCCCCTTGTCAGTGGTTGGGGGTGAGGGGGTAGCCCGCTTCCTCTCCCTCTGGCCGCGGGGCAGAATGCCCGGCGTGCTCCCCCCGGGGGTCCGGCCCGGAGGGGTCAGGCGGACCCTCTCCTGCGCCACCCAACCCACACGCTTCCGCTTCCGAATCTGATCGCGGGCAACTTAAACCTTCCCAGCGTTCCAGCCACGTTCGTAATTGCGAAATGATAAACATGACAAGATTCAGATGAACAGGGCATCCAGTGCAACTCCTTTTGCGGAGAGAGCCCTCTGGAATCCGAAGCATAATAGGGCCGTGTTTTTTCCTCCACCAGCGGCATAATGTGACTGATTTACAAGAGTTTAACTCAAGTGTTAATCTGACAGTGACGGAGAGCTCCTCACTGGCACCGTCACTTACACGATCATATTAGTCGCGTCCTCTATTAAAGCAGTGTGGTCGATAATTGGAATGCTTTTATGTCTAGTGGTTCTGACAAGCCTCTCTTCAAGTCACATATGGGCGGTCTAGCTCCGCGCTCAGACCAACAGCGGCAAATAATTTGAGCTGAGAAAGTATTGTTCTCCTCGTATTGTGGAGCAAGGGCAGTTCAAGGAAAGTGAGACTGTGTGCGTGGCTACCTGCTGGTGTGTAGTAAAATAAGATGGACATGATACCGGGCTGGGAGTACAATTAAATCTATTTTGCACCAATGTGTTGCTGGACAGATGAGTTTCCACATGGTAGAGCTTTATGATCTTTAAGGTAGACTGAACTAATAGATTGGTGTGGAACGCACTGAAGTTACCAAGGATGAGAAAGCAGGCAGGACTACATTTGAACTACAGGTTTCTCATATGCTCCGCGTCATGCTGAGTTTTTATAGCTCCTGGCTTTCAAAAAGCCTGTTTCAAAGAGGTTTGCGCTAGACTGGGCATGCAGTTTTGCTCTGCAGATATTGTCGCTACCGATTTAGTGGAATGCAATTAGGAAGCCTAAATTAAGTGGTAATGGAGAACCAGCTCTTGAAACTGGGGTTTCCACGGCAACCACTGCTTACAATACAGCCTTCAGTTAGTTTTCCCACTTTATCTGCAAAATGCACAATTGAGCTTTAAAACAGCTCGGCGCTGAAAAACGCACTGTAAACAACTGTTTGCAATGAGAGTTTTACACTGTCTTTAAATACAACAAACTATCACATAAAATTTACTTGTCCTCGCTAATAAAGCGGAATCGGAGTTGCCAATCAGTGAGTGATCTTAAAATTTATTATCCCTTTCCCATTTGGGCGCTTTATTTTTAAGGGAAGATGTCACGAGTCATTGGGTCTCTTAACTTTGGTCATTCTTGCTCCATTTTCAGCTCCCCTGACGATCTGTGCATCCTGGCAGTCCCTTGCTGAAATGCATTTTTCTTTTCAGCAAACACAGAGTCGCCTTGAATAAACACACGGTGCGCTCCTTTTCCAGGTTCTTTTCATATTTTGATAACACTTCGCAGATTTTTCTTTTATTTCCTCTTCGTAGCATGTCATAGACTTGCAAGACTTTCATATTTACTTATTTGCATTTATCCTCTCTCCAGATGACTACCCCTTTGAGTGTCTGAAAGCTCACGTTCCATTCCTCTATACATTCAGTGGTAAACCAACTGGGAACTTTGGTGCCTATGTATGTAGACAAGATGAGATGGAGTTCAAAGATGTGATTGAAATAGGTGTATTTTTAAACACACGGTTGTTTAAAAGACCCATGGAGAATTCATCCTTCTGCAAAATGCATTTTCTCTCGTGGTAGGAAATCCATATTTTAGTATTACAAAATTCTCACTTTTGTTTAGGTGCCTCAAGAATACACACACACATCAGCGATATATGTCTATGCATTTTTTTTTAAGCGGGAGAAAAATCAAATTGGGCTCTGCAAGGAGGAGAAGAGGATGAAATCAAATTTGGGGTCTTGTAGCTATCACACTCTGTTTAATTGCCAGTCTTAACGCGAGGAGCACTGGAACATGTCCGGACAGATTCGGGCAGCTGGTGAAAACTCATGAATCCTCCGCAGCACAGAAGGTAACATTTCCCTGCAGTTTGTGCTCTCTCAAGGTTGTCGTATTACACGTGTGCTATTTTCACTGCAAGAACACGCCGAGAGAGGGGCAGAAAGCATGTGTGTGTCATTATAGTACCTCCCACTTAGGTGGCTTTGGGCAACACAACTAGACTCCAGGGTCATTGGTCATGTCTGCATCTCCATCGGATGTGTTCTCTGGAGACTTGATATCTCAGGTGGGAGACGGTGCCTTTCCCCAGGGAAGCCTGTACCTTCAAGCAGTGTGGCCTGGCCCTCTCAATTCCCAATACCAATTTATTGTGAAGTCTTCCGTTTTGACCGACAACCAGCAGTTTGAGATG
>RCUC01169772.1:0-73788 GCA_003697995.1 Taxidea taxus jeffersonii
CTACAACTTTCAACAGTGTATTGAAAAGTTTCCAGGAGAGGTCTTCACAGAGTTGTTATTGAGAAATTACAGAAATTTCACTCCCCACAGTCTTATTACCATTTATGAAATAGGAACTGAGTGAAAAAAATGAGAATCTACCACCTGACCCCAGCCCCCCAACAGAAAAGGTATTTTTTTAACTTTTAAGTACAGTCTGCTTTCCAAGGTGGGGCTTGAACTCACAGCCCTGAGATCAAGAGCCCCATGTCTATGGACTGAGCCAGCCAGGCGCCCCCAACAAGAAAGTATTTTAAAGTATTTTAAAGACACAAAATAAAGCAATAAAACTTAGACCTCATGCTGTCATGCTTGTCTAAATTATGCCCTAAATGCGGAGGACAGCCGCAGGGAGGAGGAGAGGGTGGTTAGTGGATGCGACCAATGTTAGTTTCAGTACAGACACAGAAATATACCTGGGGTAGTGAACTCTCATGAGTGGACGTATTCAGGAGATAGTGTTAGGAGGCCTGCCTGGGACAGGAGAGAGGGTTGTCAGGAAACAGGCTGGGAAGCACTGTCCTGGGTGAGACCACACCCACTTGCTCACCCTTTGGCGGGAGCATACCCGTTAGCATTGCCCTTCCTTCCAGATTTGTAAGAATCTCTGCAGAAACGTCATCTTTGCTTGAGTAAGAAAGGTCTGGAATAGAATCCAGGAGAGAAGGTAACGGCAACGGAGTGTCAGCCTCGACTAACGGTGTCTTTTATAAAAGCTGAGTGTCAGGCTCCGACACATGGCTTCCTTCCTGGCCAACACATTTTGGGCTGTGGCTAAACAGCTTCTTTCTTTATCTCAAACAGTCACTCTTTCCAGGAGAAAGAAGGGTTTCAAGCCACCCCGTTGCCTCTAGGTCAGTCTAGGCTCCTTGTGTCTAGTCTCTGCTGACCCGCATCCCAGAGGATGGGTGTTACCCCCGTGGATGGCTCCGCTTGATTCTGATGACACATGCGCGTGCTTTTATCTGATAAGTCGTTTTCTGATCTGTGCCGCTCACATGTTGCCAAAGCCAAATTAGTTCTCCCCAGGGCTTCTTGCCCCAGCTACCGATGACCCTGCTATATCAGCTTTGCAAATTCCTTATAAGATACTTCAGGTGCCCAGACCCCCTGCACACTTGCACGCGGAGAATCACGACATGCGCTCACTTCCTAATCACCAGCCTCTGCCAGATTCCAATACCATTCACTCCCCGGGGCCTTCAGCTAGTCCATCATTTTGCTCAAGTATCATGAACAAGGCTTTGTGCTCGGTGCCATGAGGGGCTAATAAGATTTGAAAAGCACACTTTCTGCTCCCGGAGAGAAAGAGAAGTATGCAAATAACACAGCATAAGGCACTTTCCCCAGTTATGGAAGGGATGGGCAAAGCAGAGCTGCCGGAGTGTCGGAGGAGGGAGAGCCCACTCCCACAAGCAGGAAGTCGGGAGACCCCAGGGGGAGCAGGCAGATTTCCGCAGGTGAGCCGGGGTACAGAGGGGAGCCCCACAAGGAAAGATGCTGGGCAGCGTGGGCCAAATGACCTGCAAAATGTTGGTTTGTTTGTGTTAAGTAGGCTCCATACCCAGCGTGGAGCCCGACATGGGGCTTGAACTTGTGAGCCTGCGATCAAGACCCGAGCTGAAATCAAGGGTCGGACACTCAACCCACTGAGCCACCCAGGCATCCCAGTCTATCAAGTTTTTTATATTCAACAGTCTTAACATAAGTATTTTAAAACTAGAAGTATATCATTTTACCTTAGGAAAAAACTTAAGAGCACTTACCTTCAGTTGGAAATTTCTTGGCTCGCTCCTCAAAGAACCATTCTCCGGTTTTTATTTTCACATTTCTGAAAAACAAGCAGAAAGGAAGCCTCAGACAGAGATGCGGATGGTGCTGTGTTTGGCTCATAAGAGGTAGGTAGATAGTATCACATAAGATTAGTCTTGCAAGGGTCCTCAGAGTTCAAATTTCTGGCCCCAACCCCTACTTTACAGATTTCCGATCAGATCTCCGATAGAGGCTAAGTGATCTGACCTGTTAGCAGCAAAGCTGGGAGTCTCTGCTTGGGTCTCTTTTATCCTCTTTGTAACATATAGATGCAATGTATCCATACTAACATATGTGTGTGACCAATCCATATTAAGTACTTCATGTTTTCCTAATAAATATAGATGGGGAAACAGAATTACCATCAAAATGATCAATTTATTATGTTTATAACGGTCAACGACAGCATGAAGGATAATTAACCAAAAAATCCAATGCTGTCCATTTGGCCAGGAGGGAGATCATCCCTAAGATAGGTTAAGGTTAGTTTGTGTTAACCAGGATGTTTCCCAAGAGCTAACAGAGTAGCCGTGAAGTTTCCCGGGCAGACCTGAAGTCTGGAATGCGGGATCCATGCACAGCGTGGAGATCCGGGACCTGGGTCCAAGTGGACCACCTAAGAAATGGCCTCTTGTTGGCCAGCTGCTCTGCTAGCAGGTGCTGGGGTTCCTCTCCAGCCCTGCATCTCCTCCATTCACAGTCACGGGAGGAAGAGGGCCCTTCGTATGCTCTCTGTTTGAAGTCAAAGTTCACAAATGCCTTGAGCTCTTGACCCTTCCCAAATTCCTGGAGAAGCCACCCTCAACATCAAAAAACCTTGATAACGTAGATTTGTTAACATCCTTTTAGGATATAAAAAAAAAAGTAAACACACAGATACTATAAGTTTTTCACACCCTTAAAATAATGTGTCACAAAACTTGCCAATTCCTGGATTATGAAAGTTGAAGAAAAATTAGAACGTCGACTTACGAATTCCTGTCTATAAAATAACGAAATAAGTTCTCCATTAGGTTCTTTTAGGCTACATATGAACTCAAATGGATTTTTCTTAACTAATGCTTACAACTGCTATAAATGTAGTCATTTCATAAATATATGCCCAACCACATGTTTTTAAAATACCCTCTTTCTCTACGGAGTTCTAATAATTGTTGGAAGACATCAACCAGCTTCCTCCACTTTATCTCGTGAGCAGCTGTCATGTTCTCCAATTAATAAGTAAATCATGATTCCCAATGCTTAGTGACTAGAGCAAGGGAAAAATACACAGGGCTTTTATAAATTGTGATAACAGAATTTTGATAATCAATCACTGTCGTTCAGAGCCAAAATATATAGAGTGTTCAACTGTAATATGTCCCTACGGAGAAAAAAAAAAAAAACACAGGGAAAAGTCGGCACCATAAAATCAAACATCTAATCTACTAAACCAACAAAAACACTGAGCACTCAGCTCCTCGGAAGTTCCCTCCGCAGGCAAGGAGGGCATCAAACACCAGGCGAAGTTTGGAGAGATGAATGGGGCAGGCGGGGAATTCATGCTCTTCGAAGGACCACACCTGCCAACCATTTATGCCTGTGGGCGACTCCTCCATCCTTACCAGCAGGACGAAGTCTAAGCATCAGACGAAGAGAGAGTCAAGGAGCAAAATTAAATGTGGAAACAGTAGACCTCCATCTACTAAATGAACTTGACTTCCTGGACTTTTCTTCCTGGTGGTGGTGACCCTTTCGGCCAGTCTACCCTGGCATGCTGCATGGCCTGTGACCCTTGGGACCAAAAGCACCCATGTCCAGGACAGGATGGGGATGGCGCCGGCCTCGGATGGGAAGGAGGTCAGAGCTGAGAATTCAGCAGTGAATCAGACCACACCCCCCGACAGTCAGCCGAGACCAGCCGAGCCGAGCCAGACACCGAACACGGTTCCACAATCACGAAAGGAAAGCTAGGTGGAGGGAAGGTGGAGACACCTGAGTAAACCACTGTCCTCCTCCAGCCCTGATTTCAGAACCTCTGCAGTGAATTAGAATATCCGTCTGCTGGTGCTGGGTCCTGTAACTGCATATTCCAGCTGACAACTTGTGAAGCTCAAGCAGGAGCTTTTCTGGCAGCAGAGCTCTGAGCACAGACTTCGTGTGTCTCAGGCCCATCTCTGATTAAAGAATAGAAGGATAAAAATGCCACCATCCTAAACCATATGCCAAAATGCATGTTTTTTGCATTGGAGGCTCTGTTTCCTTTGAGAATAGATTTGAGCTGGATCTCCCAATCCTTGCAGAATCAGCCGTTCCTGAGCAATGATTCCCTAATATCCTTCCTAAAGGCTTCCTGTCCACACCAAGCCCAAGATAAAAAAAGGGGGACCATCTGTTGCTCTTATCATCTAAGACCAAGGCGAGCAGACCTTGCAGTTGCCACACCTGTTTGTCTCTGTCCTCGTTAGGGCCAACATAGGGTAGCTTGACTCACAGCAACCAGAGGAAATGTATTGTTATTTCTTCCCAGGTGATTAATCAGAATCTGGCTATGAAAGCCTTGTGAGACATTTTCTGAGCTCAGCAATAGGCTAATGCTTTTACATTCTTCAGAATTGTGACTTTTCTTTGAAACTTGCTCAATCAGAGGCACCAGGGTGGCTCAGTCAACCGGTTAAGTGTGTGCCTTCAGCTCTGGTCATGACCTCAGGGTCCTGGATGGAGCCCCCAGTCCTGCTCCCTGCTCAGCAGAGAGCCTGCTGCTCTCTCTCCCTTTGCTCTTCCTGCTCGTGCTTGCTCTCTCACATGAGTAAATTCAAAAAACCTTTAAAAAACGTTTTCAATGAATTGACGAATGCATCTTGGAAAGCAAAAGCCTGGGGTTTGTAGACACAGCAGAAGCTACGGAATCAGGAGAGCTGAATCTGGCATCGGACCTTGCCATTGACTCTGTGCTACGATCGCTCCCATGAATGCCAAGCACACGGCACAGAGCCAGCTCTACCTACACTTCTGGAGGTCCCGGCGTCCATTCTCATAGCCTTGAACTCTGCGCATGCTGTCCTTTCAGCAGCAAACAAGAAGCAACTGTTGAAAAGCACTTTGTAAATCCCAGCACACAAATGTTGAATGATACAATGAACGGATGACCGGAACAGAAAAAGCCTTTGACCTGTTACTCTCAGAGCGAGCAGTGAGCCAAGCAGTCCTGCCGGGATGCAGTTCTACTTTGCATCGAAATTATTGCATCTGCAGATGGGATGGACAGTTAACCGTAACACATGCCACCTAACAGCTAACCATAACCACGCCTTATGCTCTTCAAAAAGTCAGCATGATGTCCCGAGAGTTGCTTAACGTATTTTCCACCATTTCAAGGGACAAGAGGTGAGAAAATGGTCTGCAGAGATGGGATTCTGGAAATGCCCCCAGAGGTGCCTCTCCCCGGGTAGATCTGCTCTCCAACCGATGTCCTGCCGGCCAGGAAGCCTCAGGAGGCCCCTGGGGGCCCATCAAATGAACAAGCTGCCAGAAGTCCAAATGAAGAAGCTGAGTATTATAAAGCCGAGACCCACCTCACTGTTTTGTGCTAGCCTGTCCACCTGTTGGGTCATTCCCAGCTGGTAGAGTCTGAGGCAAGCCTACGGTGGAATTTTCTTATTATATTTTTGCTTCAAATCATCTCACATCTAAGATGGTTTTTAGTTACAAAGCAGAACTGTGATGTTTTTTCCTGCCAGCTCAGTTGATCTGCTTTCAACGTTTTTACAGGAAAAAAAAAAAGATTGACCATAGTGATTAAATCCTAGGTAACTAGGGGAAGACTCAGAGAATCAAGATGAAGATAAAGAAACGATTGCATCGAGCTGCTGCCACCCCTTCTTGCAAAACGGTAGTAACTCTCCCTCAGCTGACCTCAGAGAGAAGACAGGTGCCCCCTGTGTCTACTCAGGGTTGTATTCACAGCCCCACGCCGACTGGGGTGCATGGCAGGGGCCGGAGAATCTGTGTGGGTTGGTAAATGAGTAAAAAGCCCAGCTCTTTGGGGAAGCCCCTGAGAACTGTATGGAGAGGCTGGGATCCTGCTGGGCTGTGCACTGAGATCTAATGTGTGTGGGCCCCTCTAAGCATGCACAGTGGGGGTACTCAGGCACCAGGCAGAGACTATAAAAGAGGGAAGCAAGCTGCGTGCAGACGATAGGGAGGGGTGGGGACTGTGGTGAGTTGGAGAACCCGCAGTCCATTTTAAGGCATCAAAATGATAAATATTAGACTTCAGGCCAAAGACACATGGGCTGTCGGCAGCCCGTCGGCCATGCGTTCGTGATTCTTGGTTTGTTACATCAGATAACTAGTTGACAAAAGTGAGAAAAATTGCTGCACTTGAGGCTCAACAAAGAATCGGGTTAGAGGCTGCACATTGCCCTATTCTTCCTGGAGATCTAAGAAGGGCCCCTCCACCGCCAAAGGGGCCACAGGAAGGGCGAGAAACAAGGAGTCTGTGCTTGTTGGCAATTCCTCAGCCCAAAGAGACAACCGAGAGCCTAAACAAAATGCCGAGACTTCTCGGGACACGCAGCACTCGGGGAAATGGGGAACATTTCAGAGAATGCTTCGTCCTCAAAAGCCACCTAAGACCCATGGGTAAGAGAAGGAGACAGAAAGACAGAAGGAGAAACCAGGCTGACATGAAGAGACATCAGATTAGAACAAAGAACAGAGAGGCCGGAAAGCTGAATGAGTGAGCTGACCCAGATGTGCTGTAAAAGACATCAGATGTTGGAGGACAGAGAATGAAGGTAACCTACGATTAAAAGTTACTCTCTAAGAAGCTAGGGCAAGTGGCATAAAAGATGGTCAGGGGACTCACACCTGACAGAAGAAAATGTTACCGAGTCAAAAACCAAGCAAACCTTCCCCTCGCACCCATTAGGGGGGCTACCAGCAACAACGAAGCAAAACAAAACAACCTGAAAAGAATAAGTGTTGACGAGAATGTAAGGGGATGGGCCCCGTGTGCACTGCCGGTGGGGTCATTAAATGGCGCGTTACTATGGGAAACAGGATGAAAAAATTAAACATGTACGTATTATACGAGCCAGCAATTCCACTTCTGGGTCTGTCTCCAAAAGAACGGAACGTAGGGTCTCTTCTCTTAGAGATGTTTGCACAACCATGTTCACAACAGCACCATTCACAATAGCCAAAGGGTAGAATTCATCCAAGCGTCCATCAAGGAACCAACAGACAAAAAAAATGTGACACAGACACGCGACGGAATAAGCACCTTGAATACACAGCCTGAAAAAGTGAGGGAACTTGTGGCAACCTACGACATTCTGCTCAGTGAAACGAGCCACTTGTAAAAAGACAAAGACTGTATGATTCTTCTGATCTGAGCGCATAAAATCTGCAAATTCTGAGAAACAGAACATAGAATGCTGGTTTCCAGTGGGAGGAAGAAATAATTGTTTAACGGGTATAGAGTTTCAGTTTTGTGAGGCAGAAAAGTTCTGGAGATGGACGATGGTGGTGAGGGCTGCATGAAGATGTGGACAGACTTGCCTCTACACTGTAGGGTGAAAAGAGCTAAGATGTAAATTTTGTGTTATATGTATTTTACCACAATTAAAGGGTTTTTTTTAAAGAATTTTTTTAAAAGATTTTATTTATTTATTTGACAGAGATCACAAGTAGGCAGAGAGAGAGAGAGAGAGGAGGAAGCAGGCTCCCCGTCAAGCAGAGAGCCCGATGTGGGGCTCGATCCCAGGACCCTGGGATCATGACCTGAGCCAAAGGCAGAGGCTTTAACCCACTGAGCCACCCAGGCGCCCCTACAATTAAAGTTTTTAAAAATTTTTAAAGATTTGTTATTTGAGAGAGAGTGCACAGGGGAGAGAGGCAGAGGGAGTGAGAAAGTCTCAAGCAGACTCCACGCTCAGTGTGGAGACCCACGTAGAGCCAGATCCCATGACTCTGAGGTCATGACCAGAGCCTTTAGAGAAGCCAGACATTTAAACAACTGCACCACACAAGCACCCCTAAAATATATATATTTCTTAAACAAGCAAATTCAAGGGATGGTGGTTCAAAGGAACTTTATTCCTTAAAACCAACATAGAAGAGCTCACACCCAGACATGGATGAGAAACCATTTTTAATTACAAGGCTACAGGGGAAGAAAAGCCAATGTTTGTAACACATAAAAACCAGATGAACACTAAAAGAAATAAAAATAGCTTCAGATGTCTCTGTCATATTAAATTCCAAAAGACAATGAGAACACATTTCCTGAGCTTTGAGATGAAAAGGTTGGGACCCAAGATTTTACTCACTTTGGGAAGGCTATGCCTTCGGATCTCATACTACGCACGTGCTCTTCCAGGACAAAAAAGTCCTTCAAGAGGCACTTCAGTTAATTGAAAAATGAATCAAAATAAAGAACTTGCAAATTGGGAAATCATGGTCTCAGAAGATTGGCAATGAGCGCTCAGATGTGTTAAACCTTAGAGTTGGTTTAATAATTATAAAATATAATCATAAAACTACAGGGGACACAAGTAATCACTGGGGAAGATGTTATAGGACATAAAAGTAATAATTTATAACAATATAAACATTTCAAAATGATAAAATGAGTAACATTTATAAAACATTTCTGTCTATGAATTTCTGACTCTACTCTGGGTACATCATGTAAGTAGAATCATACATTTTTCCTTCTGGCTTATTTCATTTAACATAGTGTTTGTGAAGTTCATTGTGAAGTTTGTAAATCTCATTCCTTGTTGTGGCTGAATGACATTCCACAGCACGAATATATCTCATTTTGTTTACCTACTCACCAGTTAACGGACAAAGGGTTGTCCTGTGTTTTTGTGAATAAGGCTGCCGTGAACGCTGGTTTATTGTGTGAGTATTCGAAAGCTACAAGGTTGTTGTCACCAACCGGTATGAAGAGGCGCCCTGATGGCAACAGTCATCGAAACATCCAACTCTTGGTTTTGGTTCGGGTCATGATCTCGGGGTCCTGGGATCCAGCCCTGAGTCGGGCTCTGAGCCCAGCACAGAGCCTGCTTGAGATTCTCTCTCCCTCTCCCTCTGGCCCTCCCGCTCAAGCTCTCTCTCTCCCTCTCTAAAATAAATAAATCTTTAAAAAAAAGAAAAACAACCTTAATATCTTCATTTTGTTATTTCAGGTGGCCAGGAAGGAAGCAGGGCCCACCAGGCTCACCGAGTCACTGAAGGGGCCCATGACTCCAGGCCTCAGTCCCACCCCCACCCCCAGGCCTCACAGCTCCTCACATACTGTGGCCTCCCGGCCAAGCCCGCTTCCCTGACTATGCAGACTCAGAGAGGAAAACCAGGCCGCTGGCTGAGGGGAGAGGATGAGCTGCCCCTGAAAGGAGCACAAAGCGGGGTCATGTGTGAACATCACTTAGCCGGCAGCGAGCGCCCAGCCCGCCCGGGGCTGCTCCATCCTGGCTGCTGCCTCTCAAAGGTCGATGAGAAAGAAATGACCTTTCTTCCCCCCCCACCCCCGGGGGCAGAATGGTCCCTGGGGGTCCCCAAGGCCAGGCAGAGCCCCACTCCTCCCGACAGGGCGGCAGCTGGCCTGCTGTGTCCAGAAGGGCCCGCCAGCAGCCCACTTACCCGGATTGGTTCCTGGCTGGGAAAATATTTACAGTGGTACATCATAATTCTATATTGTATGTATGAATAAAAAATATATATATATATGCATATATATACTAATATACTAGTATAGTATACTAGTTCTTAGGATATGTCAGCATTTAAAAACTTACTTTTTTTTTTAATTTTAAGTAGGCTCCAGGCCCAACATAGGGCTTGAGCTCATGCCCCTGGGATGGAAAATCGCATGTCGTCTGGGCTGAGCCAGCCAGCTGCCCTAGGGTCTATCAACATTTATGAGAAGATTCAAACTTTATTTTTTTTTAAAGATTTTTAATTATTTATTTGTTATATATATAGAGAGAGCGAGCACAGGCAGACAGAGAGGGAGGCAGAGGGAGAAGCAGGCTCCCCGCCGAGCAAGGAGCCCGATGTAGGACTCGATCCCAGGACGCTGGGATCATGACCTGAGCCCAAGGCAGCTGCTTAACCAACTGAGCCACCCAGGCATCCCGAGAAGATTCAAACTTTAAATACGTTTCCTAAATCAAACTGAAAATTAACCCAGATGGGTTTAACAGGTAAGATTATATGTTGCATGGGATGTTATGAGCATCCTTCCTCCTTTCCCAACCATTAGGCAACATAAATCTACCACCTCTAGATTATGGAGCCTTAAACACAAAGTGACCATTTCAGAGGTGGCAAAACCTGTGCTTGGAGGATTCTATTCAAGGTTAACAGTTTCACTGCCTTGTTAGGAGGTTTTTACAATTTTAAAAAGGGAAGGAATAGCTGATTTCTTATCTGATGACTTCATTTCTGTAGTTATATTGTCCGTATGAATAGCAAAGTATGTAGTAGAATTAGGCAGACGTATTTCTTTCCTTTTTTTATTTTATTTTATTTTATTTTTTTAAGATTTTTTAATGTATTCATTTGACAGAGAGAGACCACAAGTAGGCAGAGAGGCAGGCAGAGAGAGAGAGAGGGAAGCAGGCTCCCTGCTGAGCAGAGAGCCCGATGTTGGACTCGATCCCAGGACCCCGAGATCATGACCTGAGCCGAAGGCAGCAGCTTAACCCACTGAGCCACCCAGGCGTCCCTCTTTCCTTTTAAAGAAGCACCTTTGTTATTTTCTTTAAAAAATCATCAAGTATAAGTTTGAATCTTGCAAAGATATCACAAAATCTAATCCCATCATCACCAAAGCATCCCAAAGATAGAAGGCATTTCAGAGGAGTATAACACACTGAGGTCAGCTTTCACATTAGCTAGAAATCCATGAGCAACTTTCTTTGAACAAAGAAACTGTTAAGTCTTAACTGATAGTTAAGAAACTGTTCTTAACTATCTGCATTAATGGAACAGTGCAGCACATGAATCATCGAAAACCACTCAAGCCACATGACTTCTCTTTGGCATTGGAATGCACTTTGGTCTGCTCTACAGACACGGGTATAGCATTGTGGGCATTCCTATGAAAACATGACTTCAAAGGAACTACAAGCCTGTCCGGGATCCCTCCATCTGCCAAGAATCTTAGTTCAAGCTCAGGAGTGTTAACCAAGGCAGCACCTCTCTACTGTGCAAAGCGCCAGCCCAGGAAAGCAGCCTCCTCGTGCTGGCCTTCCCCTCAGGGCGAAAAGTTTCCGCTGAGCTGAGTGTGGTGACAAGTCTGAACAAGAGCGTTAAGGACGCGGAAGTCTTACTAACCTCAAAGAAAGGTTTTAGAAGCAAGGCCCCTGTGACTAATCAAGTACTGATCACAGAAGAAATTTCAGCTTCAAAAAAGGAATGATACTCAAATTATTGTGAAAGCATTCCCTTTAGTAAGTACAAAATAAACTTCTCAAAAATAAACTTTTCCCAAAACTGTCCTAGACACTTCTACTTTTTTACTCTATGTTTTAGTAGCACAAGGGCTTCCAAGAGTACTAAATGGTCATGCCTCCCATTTGGGCCAAAGGATTTAAAAGAACGTCATGATCCTACATATAGTTATCATCTAGCAGATTCCTACAGAAAACGCTGTATACATGTGTCTCATGAAACAGCCAAGCTAGACTGTGAGGACCAAAACAGATGCCATCTCCAAGTCAGAACGAAGAAAACAAAAACCTTATCTTAAAGAACAAGAGGCTTTTCCCTTGTGAAGTTGGTCTTAGTGGCTAATCTCTTGAAAATGTGCCCATATATGACTATGTCATACATTTACTCAATATATTCAACTCGTGTGTACTTTTTCTTGTGAAACTCGTGACCATACTTTCTATCAGCGATGTTAAAAATCAGATTTAGAAAAAAAAAATCAGGTTTTGAAATAGGAGAGAGGCAGCAAAGACATGTCACTTCAACCCCGGCACCAAGCTAAAATCCTTCCTCGCCGGCTCCCCTGTACCACACCCAGCACTCAGTTCCTTTTCAATATTTCATAGAGTTAGACCTTTTACTCACGTGAAGAGCAGAAGTATTTACAATAAAGACTGTAAATTATTCCAGTCTCAGACATTTGCCTTGGTGGATAGGAAGTGAGGATTCAGTATTTTATCAAAACATGGGATTAGGGAAATGCTGGGAGCATCAGTCTGAAATTTCAAAGATTCTATTTTCCAAACTCTGGGACGTCTTACTCTAAGCAGGAAAAACAACTGCTATGAAGCTTGTTTTGACCCGTCGCTTGATTGTCAATAAAAATTATTTCACACGATGCAAAAGGTAGAGTACATCATTCTGTAATGATAACTTTACATCTAAATCCTAACCTAAAATGTGTTTGAGCGACAACAAAAATATCCCCTTTAATAAATTCCAAAATCTCATTTTAACCCGTCCTACTCTGCAGCGATAATTCAAATCCCAACCGGAAAACTAAGTATGTGATAATGAATGCCAAGTTCTGTATATCCATTTGTAACCGGGCACTCTCAAGTTTCTCTCCATGAGCCTCCAGCAGAGTAGATCAGAGACATATAAGCAGCCCAAGAAAGTATCCTGGGATCAACCGTACCACCTCCCACCACTTGAAACTCTAGCTCTAAAATGTCTGTTCTAATTATTTACAAATAGCAAACATTCCTGATGCAACAGAGAGAGAGAACATCCCAACGAGTATCTGAGACTAAAGAATGAATGATTGCTTATGGTCACGGCCAGTTACAAAGCAAGAGGAAGCGATCACACTTTGAAAGGCAAACGTCTTGAGCACCCGTAATTCCTCAGCACCTGCTTCCGGGAGGATGAGCAGGTCCTTTCTAGACACATGGAGTTGGATACTACTGCACGGTCAATGATTTTGAGGGGAAAAAAATGTCAATGTGAACCTGAGTCATCCAGCTCAATCTTATTTTTTAAAACCAAAGCTAAAGCACACAAGCAAATACGAAGCTTGGTCTCCCTGACATTTCAACATGGTTGTTACCTCATGCCATGCCATCGGGGGAATTGTCAGTACATGGCGGGGGGCGGGGGGAGGACCACTGAGCCAAGAAGCAAGGATGCATTTACACCTCTTTTTCTTCTTTCCTTCTCCCAAATCACCCTCTTTTGGTGGCTCCTGCTGAGAACGACACATGGCCCCTCATGACTAGAAGCAACTTTCACCAACTTTGTTCTTCCAAGTCCTTCTCAACGTGTCTTTGTTTCCTGAGGTCTTTCTGCTGCTTCTCTTTTGTTCTCAATTTCATTTTGCCTTCAGCCTTATCACTTCATGCCCAGTTCACTGCCAAGATGTTCCTGCGGATCACTGGCTTTCACCTTCCCCGGTCCCTGGTCCCACCCTGCAGAACACTGGTGCACTGTGATACGGCTTCCTCTTGGCAAAGCATCTATGCTCACACCCCGTTTCCCATGGCCCAAGATTCAAGGTCTTCTGAGTGGCTTTCCTCCCCGCAGGCAGGAGAGGGCAGAGATCTAGAAGGGATGGGATTCAGGAGACCAGGGCTCTAGTCTAACTGACTCCCTGGCCTCGGGCTAACTACTTTCTGTCTCTTACCCTCTTGTTTCACCTATAAAATTAGGATAATAATCCTCGTTGCCCTGTAAGACTGTTTTAAGGTTTAAATGAAACGTGCAAGATAAAAAACTTTTGCACCACAGAGAAATAGTCAATAAAACTAAAAGACAATGGAATGGAATGGGAGAAGGTATCTGCAAGTGACATTTCATATAAAAGGCTGGCATCTAAGATCTATAAATAACTTATCAAACTCAACACCCAAAAAACCAAATGATCCAGTCAAGAAATCGGCATAAGACATGAACAGACAATTCTCCAAAGAAGACATAGGAATGGCTAACAGACACATGAAAAAATGTTCCACGTCATTAGCCATCAGGGAAATACAAATCAAAACCACAATAAGATACCACTTTACACCAGCTAGAATGGCAAAAATTAACAAGACAGGAAGCAACAAGTGTTGGCAAGGATGTGGAGAAAGGGAAACCTTCTTACACTGTTGGTGGAAATACAAGCTTGTGCAGCCACTCTGAGAAACAGTGTAGAAATTCCTCAGAAAGTTGAAAATAGACCTACCCTATGACCCAATAATCACACCACTGGGTATTCACCCCAAAATACAGACATAGTGAAATGAAGGGACACTTGTACCACAACGTTCATAGCAGCAATGACCACAATAGCCAAACTGTGGAAAGAGCAAAGATGCCCTTCAACAGACGAGTGGATAAGAAGTTGTGGTCCGTATATACAATGGAATATTACTCAGCCATCAGAAAGGATGAATACCCAACTTCTGCATCAACATGGATGGAACTGGAAGGCATTATGTTGAGTGAAGTAAGTCAAGCAAAGAAAGACATTTATCATACGGTTTCACTCATATGTGGAACAAAAGGAATAGAGTGGAAGACCACAGGGAAAGGGAGGGAAAACTGAACAGGAAGAAATCAGAGAAGGAGATGAACCATGGGAGACTCTGGACTCCAGGAAACAAACTGCCGGTTATAGAAGGGAGGGGGGTGGGGGGATGGGCTAACCAGGTGATGGGAATTAAGGAAGGCACATGGTGTGATGAGCACGGGGTGTTATATATGCAACTAATGAATCACCGAACACTATTATATGTTGGCTAACTGGACACAATTTTTAAAAGGGAAAGAAAGAAAGGAAGGAAGGAAGGAAGGAAGGAAGGAAGGAAGGGAGGGAGGGCGGAAGGAAGGGGCGGAGGGAAGGCAGACACTTAACCCACTGAGTCACCCAGGTGTCCCCTTAGCAGCTCTAAGAGGAAGCTTGCTTTGAAGCAGAAACCTCAAAGGCATTCGAAACCTCGACACAACTCCAGGGCCAGCACATCCCATAGGACTTTTGCTCTGACTGCAGCAACCTGTCAGTTGGTTTTTTTTTTTTTTTTAATCAGCATCCTACAGCTTCCCCTTTCCTGATTTAAAAACCTCCTTCCCTCCTCCTGGTCCCACAATGGATCCACTTCTTCCCAAGGACCAAGTCTCAAGCTGAGGAAGCTGTAGGGAGAGGAAGGCCTCTGGGGTCCGCCCCCATCTGGGGCCCCCACCCTTGTCAGTCATGACTGTCTAATATTCTAAAGTCTTACCAGCCTTCTCTCTAGGATGGGGGTCCAGGGAGGACAAAACCATAGAGAGGACAGAGGGCTGCAAGAAAGGAGAGAGGGGGGAGTACGTGTTATAAATTATTTCGTTCTCTCCCCATATGATTTCCTGAGGCACTTCACTCCTCATTATGCAATTATCTTTGGTATTTTGAAAAGCATCCTTATTTCACAATAAGGAAGCTGGGGTTTTAGAAATCACACTTTGTGTACTTAGAGGGTAAGTTACAACAGCGAGATCACAACACCCTCTTGGGTGCAGGTTTCAAAATGGGCTGCCTTCCCAGGAGACGCTCAGCCTCGTCCGTCCCCCAGTGTGATTTTTAGCTTACAGTGAACTATTCAAAGACAAAAAAACACCAATGCATTTACTCCCTTACCAGGGAATGGTCACCATTAGACTTCAAATCCATACAGTTGATTGAAAGGAGGGAAGAAAATCTTAAGACTTTCGGGACATCATTTGGAATTATTACCTCCTCTCTCAAGAGCCCAGGCAGCTCCCCGCAACTCCCTGTGCTTCCCTCTCGAGATAAGAAGAGCCTGAAGGGCTTGAGCGGGGAGCACTAAAAAACAGGAAAAAGCTCTATTTTTAACGTCTTGAGGAATCTTCATACTGTTCTCCAGAGCAACTGTACCAGCAAAAAATATACATATATTAAAAAAAATGTTTAATTAAAAAAATTATATCTAAAAGAAAGAAAGAAAAAGAAAAAAGCAAAGGCTGAAGGACATTGGCCTCAACAAACCAAAGAGGCGTGAAATGGGTGAGGGGCGCAGGGTTAGCGCTGACCGAATCAGCCCGACTTGGCGAGCTGCTGTCCAAGTACAAGGTGCGCTATTCAGGAGCAAAGAAATCTGGTTGAACAACTTCACTTCTTCTCTGGATGAAGGACTGAAATTAAGCCTTGCAAAGGGACAGGGAATTTGAGACCATTAACACCAGAGGCCCAATAAGCACAGCCCTCCCCACTGAGGGGGACGGAAAACCCAGCCACAGCCCCCACGGTGTGAGTGCCTCTCCTGATCTTTGTCCTGGGCACTCTCCCATCTGCAGCAACACTGAGGAGCTCTTTTCAAGTCCCCCCAGTCTCTGGTTATTCTCCTAGATTCACAGCAGACGAAGGTCTCCCCTCCTCTAGGTTCTGCAATGTCCTTGTGCGCACTGTCCCCAACAAACAGGGACAACCTCTGTTGTGTTTGCAAGTAATCAACGACCAGCCCATTCTTGCTTTGAAAAGTGGGACCCAAGCCAAAGGCACTGTTTATCATTTTCAAAATGCGTAGTTCCAAATACCCATTCTATGTCAAAACCTTTTTTTGAAAAAACCTCGTGACACCAAAAGATGGACATACGTGGAGACTCGGTCTGGTGCTAGTAGAAAGCACACTCATTTCTTTGAGTATCCGACAGAAGTCAGCTTATGCCTCTTCCCAAAGGCCTTACGGAAAGCTGCACGGGAAGGCGGTGGTGTAGGAAGACCTCGAACACGCCTCCTCCCACAGACGCCAGATCTGTAGCTTCATACGGAACAACTCCCTCGGAAGAAGGACTGAAAACCAGCCCAGCCGTCCCCCGCAACACAGGATGGAAAGACCACACCGCGGTGGGTCGGAGAGGCAGAGACGCCACGTCACCGGACGCCCCCTCGTCCCCATCACGGAGACGCACCGCAGGGAGGGATCTCACAAGGACAGAGTTTCTCCCAGAGGAGCCAGGGGTTTGTATCCCCTGCCAGGGACCCCAGCCCCTGGGACCTGCACCAGAGAGGTGCGCCCCCAAAAGGTCTTGACTTAGAAAAAACAACGGGGCTTACTTAAGTCCACGGGGCGCGTGGTCTCACTCACACAGACACGTAGAGACCCAGGACAAATGCAAGTTTGAAAATCATCTAGGCTGTGAGGGAAGGACATTCATTGCTAATCTTCCAGACTCTGCCACCGGGGGGGTGGGGGCCAGGTGGGACTCTCCAGAGACGAGCACCAGTTCTGCACTCTCCCGCTCCTCTGCCAGCGTGGGCGGCACACAGAGACCGGGCACTGTCCCGCTGCCGTGCTCCTGAGCGGTCTGCGCAGATGTACGTGGACACGTGGGGACACTCGCAGACGGGCACGGATACCGCACTCTCCTGCAGCATCGTGGAAGCCAGAGGGCATGCCCAGCCAAGGCCGTCTTCCACTGCCTTCCTAATGCTGGTGGCCACAGTGGCCACGCTCCACCCCTGCACTCTCCAGCTGCATCCCACACAAAGGATAGGCATTGATCACCTGGTCCTGGTGCCCAGTAGGCTTGTGTTCCTGGGCTCCAGGGGGCCATAACTATTGCAAAGACAGTTCCCAGCAGCCTACAACCCTCAGGGCACAACACAGACAGTAGAAGGAAGCACATTCCCAGTCTCCCTATGAAAAAGGCCTATTTACTTGGCCTAGAGCTTTCGCCTAAGGGGCAGACTTCCTGTTTGCCACACAACCAAAGGTTAGGAAGGTGCTCTCAGGGAACCCAGGTAGGGAGACCCCATCCTTGCTCTCATCCCTGGCCTTGCTTCAGCTCTCTGGTACCTCCGAGGGAGGAGCTTATACCCTCTGCTGGAACCCTGAGTTTTGCAACCTCCACCCAAGGTGTCCTTCAGATCTCCTGGTCTGGAGGCCAGCCGATTTTATGACTGGTCCCACAGGACTGTACCTATTTGCGTACTTTGAAAGCTGCTGGCCTAGGGGTCTGGCTTCCAATCAGCCTGAAACCAGGTTCTAACAGATCCTTCCCTTCAGAACACCAACAGGTCTTGGCACACCAATGGAGCTCTTGCAAGAATAAATCAGGCTGCTTGGACAATCACAGAGTTTGGAAAGATAACCAAGAGCTAGGGCAAGGTTGAAGGACAAGGTCCATCACCCACACAAGGCCAATCCTTTAAGATTGGGGAGAGGTTGCAGTTTAGAAACGTATAAAAACAAACAGAGTGGGACACCTGGGTGTCTCAGTAGGTTAAGCATCTGCCTTCAGCTCAGGTCATGATCCCAGGGTCATGGATCGAGTCCTGCATTGGGCTCCTTGTTCAGTGGGGAGCCTGCTTCTCCCTCTGTCTGCTGCTCCCCCTGCTTGTGCTCTTTCTCTCTCTCTCTCTGTCTGACAAATAAATAAATAAAATCTAAAACACACACACACACACACACACACACACACACACACACACAAATGAACACAGGGAGTCAAGGAAAGTGAAGACACAGAGAAGTATGTTCCAAATGAAAGAACAAGGTAAAAATCTGAGAAAAATACCTTAATTTCAGAGAGATAAGTAGTATGCCTGATAAAGAATTTGAAGTAATGGTCATAAAGATGCTGACCAGACTCAGGAGAAGACCAGATGAACACAGTGAGAACTTCATGGAATGGAAAACAACAAGTGCCAAACATTAGCCACAGAGCTGACGCACACGCAGAGGGTTCCCTAGCAGACCAGATGAAGCAGAAGAACAGATCAGCGGTCTGGAAGGCAGGGCAATGGAGCTAATCCAAACAGAGCAACAAAAACGGAAAAAGGAAGTAAGAAAGATAAATGAAGACAGCCTAACAGACCTAGGGGAACAACATCAAGTGGAATGACAATTCACATTATAGGAGCCAGAAGAAGTGAGAGAGAAAGGAGTGGAAATAATGGCTGAAAAGTTCCCTAATCTGGGGAGAGAAACAGACATCCTGGTCCAGGAAGCCCATAGAATTCCAAATAAGATGAACCCAAGGAGATCACATCAAGAACATCCTAATTCAATGCCAAAAGTTAAAATAAAAAAGAGACTCTTAAAAGCAACAAGAAAAAAACAACTTGCGACATACAAGGAATGCCCATAAGACAACTGGCAGACTTTTCATCAGAAATTTCATCAGAAAGCCAGAAGGGACTGGGATGATAAATCCAATCCAAAGTGCTAAAAAGAAGAAAGCTTCCAACCAAGAATACTCCACCCGGCAAGGTTATCATTCAGAATTGAAGTACAGATAAAGAGGATGGTAACAAGATCTATTGTGGTGATCGCTTCACAATGTGTACAGATACCAAGTCATTATGTTATATATCTGAAATCAACGTAACGTCACATGTCAATTATACCTCAATAAAATATTTTTTAAAATAATAACACAGGGTGCCTGAGTGGCTCAGTAAGGTAAGCATCTGACTCCTGATTTCAGCTTGGGTCTGATCTTGAGGTCCTAGGATCAAGCTCCACGTGGGGCTTCATGCTCAGCGGGGAGTCTCTTTGAGATTTTCTCTCTCCCTCTCCCCTGCCCCTCCCCCTGCTCTATAAATAGTTAAATAAATAAAACCTTAAAAATAAATAAGTAATGCTACACAGGCTCACTCTTATATTCCCTATGCTAAAATTCACTTGACTTTCTCTGAAAGAGATAAATTAAGCTCTAAGAAAATTTAGGTACCTAGTTACGAAATCCAAATGAATCTTCACTCCTGGATTAGCCCATCCTTAGCCATTATAAACAAACTTTTGTAAATTAAAAGAAAAAAACCCTTTTTACGTAATACAATTCATTTTTAAATTACTCCAAATCTAGAAAGGTAGCTTCGTATGAAGCCCTCTGTAAACACCGATCAATCCCGAGGAGCAACAGTGCCTTTTTCAGCCGCAGGTCTGGGACTGTCCCCATGACCAGAGTCCACGGTGGGGGGGACGTGAGCGCCCTGGCCATCTCACCTGTCCTCAAAGCACACGGTGCACTTCCAGGCACTGGTCTTCCTCAGGAACACTCGGCACTCCGAGCACACGCGGTGGCTGCAGCCCTTGCAAACGGCCCCCCGGTTCAGCAGAAACCCCAGCTCGCACTGACAGCGTGCACATGACTTCTCTCTGTGCTCCTGGCTCACGCCCTTTGCTCCTTCCCACCGGAGGTGCTGCAAGTGCGTCTTCAGTTTCCTGCGGCCCAAAGAGTCAAGTGACAAGATATGAATGAATGAAAGGACATATGCCAGACATACCCCTACATGGCAAGGGCCCCGATAATACTGCTCCCTGCAAGAGAAGAAGGAAGGGGTTTTGGCATCCACCGCGGCCGGCTAACAACATGGCTGTGTGAACTAGGGATCTCACTCAATCTCTCCAGAAAGAGGCTCAGAGATTTTCTCCACAGTGAAACAGAGATGAGAAAAAGCTCACCTCCCACAGATGCTGGGAGGATTCAATGGCCAAGCCTAAAAAGTGCGTGGCACGGAGGAGTTATCCACTGGTTTTGTTCTAGGCTCATCCCTCCATGCCCAAAGGGCATCATGATGGTTAGCAAGGACAGAGAGAGGACAAAATGAAAACACATACAGAGAAAATAGCATCAATTTTAATATAGAAGGCATGGAAAGATCTATAAAGATATACATGCCTGCCCTTGTCATTAAGTTACCCAATAAAATTATTTAACTGATGCTCTGCTTTTGCTACTTTTTTTTTTTTAAGATTTTACCTATTTATTTGTCAGAGAGGGAGAAGAGAGAGAGCACAAGCAGGGGAGCAACAGGAGAGGAAGAAGCAGGCTCCCCACTGAGCAGGGAGCCTGATGTGGGACTCGATCCCAGGACTCCGGAATCATGATCTGAGCCAAAGGCAGATGCTTAACAGGCTGAGCCCCCCAGGCGTCCCAACTATTGTTTTGTGGGTTTTGTTTTGTTTTGTTTTTCAGTGGGTGGTCAGTTCACTTCTAGTCCCTCTTTCCCTGAGACAATAGCCCAAGTGCTAAGGGACCTTACACTGGACCCGGAAGAGGTGTTAGTAACCAGAACATTCCTTTATGAAATGTCTCTGCTAGCCGTTTTGAGAAGAGAGAAGCCAGCCCCAAGAAGCAAGAGCGCGTTCATTCCACTTGCGGGACTTGCGCTGCGGTCTGCGCCCTTGGGAACAAAACCTCCTGACCACAGAGTCCATGCTACTTTGTTGGTATTCAGAATGTTTCTAAATCACCGAAAGACCTCGAATCATCAGAGACAATTCCATTTTGCTCAGCGTATTATACTTTTCTTTTTTTAAAGATTTTATTTATTTATTTGTCAGAGAGAGAGAGAGAGAGAGAGAGAGAGAGCACAGGCAGACAGAGCAGCAGGCAGAGGCAGAGGGAGAAGCAGGCTCCCTGCCGAGCAAGGAGCCCAATGTGGGACTCGATCCCAGGACGCTGGGATCATGACCTGAGCCGAAGGCAGCTGCTCAACCAACTGAGCCACCCAGGCGTCCCGCATGTTATACTTTTTAGCAGAAAAAAGTACAAGTCCATTTCAGAGAGCTTTGGGACAACAGGAGAGGATAGAAAAAAGAACACTGTATCTTCCAGTTAACCCGCAAATTTCATTCCTTAAGCATTGGGTTGCCCCGAATTTTATCTATTTTATGTGTATTTTTCTTGGCAGACTCTAAAGGAGTTCTGCCATTAAAAACAAAACAAAATCAGGAGCACCTGGGTGGCTCAGTCTTTGGGTGCCTGCCTTCGGCTCAGGTCATGATCCCGGGGTCCTGGGATCGAGCCCCACATCGGGCTCCCTGCTCAGCGGGGAGCCTGCTTCTCCCTCTGCCACTCCCCCTGCTTGTGTTCCCTCTCTCGCTGTGTCTCTCTCTGTCAAATAAGATCTTAAAATAAAATAAAAACAAAACAAAATCAAAAGCCTGGTCCACATACTTATTTTCGAGTCTGCGTCCTTCACAGACATTGACCAACAAGGCCCTGCCGTTGGTAAGCTGGGTCTTGACCGCTGCCAGTCGGCAGCTTGTAGGTCCAGCCCTGCTCTGGTAAGGGTTAGCTCACACCAACAGCGCGTGCAGCTTCTAGACAGACGAGGAAAGACGTTTCCTATTGACAGATCAGTCAAAGAACAGGCTGAGCAGGTTCACATTCTATGCTCCCCTCCCCTCAAAGCCAAGTGGGAAGCAAAAGCACACAAAGAAGACAGGAACGCACTGCAGCAGACCAGCTCTTTCTAGGTGGCTGTCTCAACTTTTCCGTGTGCCTTCGGGGCCCCCCTCCCCAACCAACAATTCGGGCAATGCTTCGCAGGAGGTCTGTCCCTTGAGACCTATAGTAGAAGCCTGCATAGAAGCCTGCAAACCTTCCTTTGGATTAGTCCCGCCAAGTAGCAAAGGGACAAGCACGAGACAACACACTTAGCCCCAAAAGGCATTGTTTTAAGTCAATGACAAGAGCAGCCTCCCGTCAGCGTCACAGTGGGGTTCGGGTTAGGGTTAGCAGCAGTGAGCAGGCAGGTGGCAGTAGGTGGCAAGCGGGAAAGCCCCAAGACTCGCGCGCCCCCGAGGACAGCCTACCGGGTCCTTTCCTCCTCGATGCTCTGGACCGCCTGGTCTCGGTACAGGACCTGGAGGATGACCTCGCGCTCCAGCTCCTGGAGGGAATTCAGACTGACCTCCCCGGCCATGCCTTCTCTGGTGCGGAGACCCGAGCCGAGGGTCACTCCGCGACCGAGCGCCCCTGCGCCCTGCGAGAGCTCAGAGTGCCCCGGAGCAGCCCCCCGTGCTTCAAAGCGCGCCTTCTCCTATTTCATCGGCAACTGCTTGGCCCCTTTCCTTTCCTTTTTAACTGCGTCACAATCCTCCGGAGAAGAAAGCCCCAAGAGGCCACCCGCCAGCTGGACTCGCAGCTCCCAGAGCCTCATGCCACCCGGGGAGCCTTTCCCCGGAGCCCCACCGCTGCCTCCGGTGTCCGTCTAAGCCGGAAGCTTATCTCTGGTCTGAGGTCTTGCCAGAGATTGCTGTAAATCAGGCATGGCTCCAAGCAGATAAAGAACCGGCTGTTAGAAGAGTATCGAGGACATAGAAGCTACTCTTCCTCTCCAGTGCCTTCGGGTCCGAGTAAGGTCATTAAAAGCCCAGCCAGCTGAATGCCTGCAAAAAGAGACAACAAAAATGGCCTCATTTTCCTGGCTTGTGTCTGTCTGCGACATCACTTCTGGATGCACACAACATTCCACACAGACCTTTGCACCTTCTGCCATCGTGATAATGAAAGATTTTAAATTGTATCAAAATTGGCCTTCTTGTGTTTCCAAAAGCCACAGACTTCTGAACTTGAATTATTCTAAGATAAATCCAGTATCTCCATGATCAGAGAGGCATAAAGGTCCGTGTTTAACATACGTCGTCCTAATTGAAAATACATTAGAGGTACTCAGTGTGTTCAATACTGAACTATTATTTTTACAATTAACTTCAAAACTCAAAAAAAAATGTAATCAGTTGGGGAAGTACGAAGGAACACCCCACCACCTATCTATCAATTATTTATGGTTTTTAATGGTTTTCAAGGATGTCTTATCCATGGGGTCTTTTTTTTGTTGTTTAATGCTGGTTGAAAGGTTCTGCATATATTCCCCTGCTATTCCCCCCCCCATTGGAGACATTAGGCTTACATGATCTTCAATTTGTTCTCCCCCCAACCAAGACATGGCGCTGCATTGATAAAGCGCTGGCTAGATGCATATCAGTGAAATGCAGAAAGTGTAGATCAAGACAATATACTTTCGGTAACATCATTTTGCTATCAAATCTACATGAATTTCTTAAATAAGACTTCCTTTCATTGCTTTAGAAGCTAAACTTTTGTTGGGCTTCAGCAGAAATCCACATTATGTTAATTTATGATCCATAACAAGTCACCGAATAAGAGGTTAATAGAGCCCTAAGGGATCATTTTCTTTAAGGAAAAAGGTTTAAGAATCTCCCTTAATCTTTGGTAGCCTGGTGAAGCCTGTGTATTTAAATGCATAAAATAAAATACACCGAATTACAAAGGAAATCGTTGATACTGAAAAGCTTTAACATAGTGATGTATATGGTCACCGATGCATGAAATAATGAGTCTAGTAGTGATCTAACAACTACTGTAATTCCAAAGTAGTGATGATTGTAAGAAATATTTTGAAATATCTATAACATGCATTGTGGTATGAAAATATGGGTGATTTCTATTAGTGACAGTTACCAGTTGTGCTAGTTCTACTCTGGTTTGATGTCTGTATTCATAATGGAAAGAAGTGCTAAATTTTATTTTATTTTATTTTAAGATTTTATTTATTTATTTGACAGAGTGAGAGATCACAAGCAGGCAGAGAGGCAGGCAGAGAGAGAGGAGGAAGCAGGCTCCCTTCTGAGCAGAGAGCCTGATGTGGGGCTCGATCCCAGGACCCTGAGATCATGACCTGAGCCGAAGGCAGAGGCTTTAACCCACTGAGCCACCCAGGCACCCCAAGAAGTGCTAAATTTTAATTGGAGGAAGATAAATAAAAATGTAAGCTTTTTCCCATCCAAGTTCATGGTCCTGTAGGCTAAGGAAGTCATGGCTTCAGGGAATCTAGATTTGTCAGTTACTCTACTGTGGGACAGAGTACAATGCACAGCTTTCCCAAATACACAGGTTGAGTGAAAAGTAGGAAGACACAGAGCTCTGAAAGGGGCACTCTCGGCCTCTAGTCCTCAGGCAAGTACTCACCAGTGCCTGCCCTCCAAAGGCTTCCTATCCAGAAGGTGGGGAAATGACCAAGCAACAAGGACTCTGGGCTCTAGCCCAGACTGGCCGGTAATCCCTGTGTGATGGGTGCAAAGTCTTGATCCTCTTTGGCCCCCAGTTTCTAGATGAACAGATGGAACTTGCAGATCTTAGTTCCCCGAGGCTCTGAGTCTCTGGAAAAGAGGAAAGCAATATGGAATGACGTATAATCAAGCAACAAGGGGTAAGATGCAAATTGGCTAATATGTCGTCAACTTTATGAGCTGATTTCTTCTGAACTTGTCTCTTGGTTCTTCCTTCTTATTTACCACTGGACCAAGAACTATACAGTTGACCCAATTCTCAAGTAATTTCAATGAAGATTTTTGCATTTGTCTCAAAACACATGATTTGTGTGCACTGAGCTTTCTTTTCCTGTGGTTTCTGTGCTCCACGCTCTGGCTCTGCCATGTGGTACAGGGCGGGAATGATGTCAACAAGTTGACTCAGTGGGGGAATCCTGGCACAAGCAAATGTTTGCTCATTCGGGAGGCTGGGTTTTATAGAAACATAGGATTCAGTTATCACATAAAAATGTTCCTTACACTCTATCAAATCCATGGCTGTGGGCCTCCAGGGGGAAGGGCCCTTTTGATGGGTGAGAGGGAGCTTATCCTCCCCCCAGTGACCGACCATTCACTCCTACTTACAGAAAAGTAAAATTTGGTTTGTTCTTGGATCCATCCATCCATCCATCCATTCAATGAATATATACTGAGTACCTTCCAAGTGTCACACACTGTTCAAGTGTTTAGCACATGACTTGATTGCCTGGTGATTTACACTCTATCTCCTGTGTAACAAGACTGTGATGTTGCTTATGATAAAAGCACATAGAGGACAATTAAAATCAGAGAGACGTCAGCGTCAGAGTGGAAAGGGGAGAGAGATCATTGCACCATGAACCTGCAGTGAAACAGTCACCATGCTTGAACATTAGATGTATTTCTGACCTTCTTAGTAGCCAAGGCAAGACCAAACAAAATGAAACAATACAAAAAAAAATCTATGTGATCTACATCATTCTGATAAACCAAAGGAAGACAAGAAGGACCTCCTTGAAGGATAAAGGGCATAAACTGAGAAAATAATTATCTGAGCCATGGTGGAAATTTTGGGGGTGTTTTTGGTTGTCACAGTGACAAAGAATTGTCTTGCCTCCCGGTGCAAATGTTGACTATCTTACCAGATAATTCAATTGGGAAAATATTATAATGCTCTGATAAAATGTAACTCTCATATAAACACAAAGTGTATTTGCAGGATTTTAATATACTCTTGAGTTTTCCTGAATGCAACCTTTCTGTAGATTGAAGGAAAGCTGTACTTTGTTTCACTTAGAGCTTCATCACCCAAAGAATAAATAATCCAGTCAAGAAATGGGCAGAAGACATGAACAGACATTACAAAGAAGACATCCAGATGGCCAACAGACCATGAAAAAGTGCTCAGCATCACTCAGCATCAGGGAAATACCACGGTGAGATACACCTCACACCAGTTAGAATGGCTAAAATTCTAACAAGTCAGGAAATGACAGGTGTTGTCGAGGATGCAGAGAAAGGGGAACCCTCCTACACTGTTGCTGGGAATGCACGCTGGTACAGCCACTCTGGAAAACAGCATGGAGATTCCTCAAAAGGTTGAAAATAGAGCTACCCCATGACCCAGCAATCGCACGACTGGGTATTTACCTTAAAGACACAAATGTAGTGATCTGAAGGGGCAAGTACACCTGAATGTTTATAGCAGCAATGTCCACAATAGCCAAACTATGAAGAGAGTCTAGATGTTCATCAACAGATGAATAGATAAAGAAGATGTGGTACACACACACACACACACACACACACACACACACACACACACTGGAATACTATACAGCCATCAAAACCCCCCAAAATTTAGCCATTTGCAATGACATGGATGGAACTAGAGGTATTATGCTAAGAAAATAAGTCAATCAGGGAAAGACAATTATCATATGATCTCTCTGACATGAGGAATTTGAGAGGCAGGGCAGGAGGTTCTGTGGGGTAGGAAGGGAAAAAATGGAACAAAATGGGATCAGGGAGGGAGACAAACTATAAGAAACTCTTAATCTCAAAAAACAAACTGCGGGTTGCTGGGGGGTGGGAGGGAGGGATGGTGCCGCGGGGTGACAGACACTGGGGAGGGCATGTGCCGTGGTGAAAGCTGTGAATTGTGTAAGACCAATGAATCACAGACCTGTACCCCTGAAATGAATAATACATTATATGTTAATAAAAAATAAAATAAAATAAAGAATTGTTTATCATTTCAGGAAGTTGTACCACCAAGGGCAAACATTGCTTGTAGTATCTGAATGACTCCTGCTGGTAATAATCTGCATTTGTAAATGTCATAGTCAACATGATTCTACTTACACAAATATCTGACAACTTCACTGGGTCTTCTAATGTAGTTTACATATCCAGGTACACATTATATGGTAATTAAAAATACATAATTTATAAAGTCCTCTTATTTCTCCTTTTATCATGAGAATTGTTGTAGTAGTAGTGTGTAGGGAGATGACAGTATATGCGAATTCTGTTTCTGGAGAGTAAAAGGTGAACCACGATATAATATATTTCCTATAATGAGGGAGCACTGAGTTTCATAATTTTAAAGGGTGCCTAAGTGGCTCAGTTGGTTAAGTGTCCAATTCTTGGTCTCAGGGCTGTGAGTTCAAGCCCCACACTGGGCTGTGTGCCCACGGAGCCTACTTGAAATAAAAAAGTTTCATAGTTTTAAGAACCACTGAAGAACCACCATTAGAAGATCCAATCATTTCTAAGGTCACTTAAAAATTAAGTTATAGAATTCCCTTGTTCATGTTTCAACACATTATTAGGTTTGTAGGAGAATGGAGTTTGGGAAAGAGAGAATGGTTGGTTCTCATTGGTGGTTCCCTCTTTTGGTTTTGGGGGCTTCGGCTTACGAAGTTGCATATGCAGTTTCAGATCTGATCTCCAGGTTGTGGTGGAGAGATCAGCATTCTTGCAATACAATACCTTTGAATCATTTCAGGTGCATTTTTTCAATCCTCGTGAACGGAAGCCCTGCACTTTATCACAGTTAGGCTGGCATTTGAGTTCTTAGAAGTTCTGTAACAACTGCCAACTTGGACAGTCTCCTATGTGATCCACCTTGCAAATTACTCAAAAATGCTTCATTGAAGCTCTTCTCAGTTCATCGTCTACTTATCCAAGAAAAGTGTCCTCAGACTCCTGGCAATAATTTACTTACTTGTAATTTTTTTAAGTTTCATCGTGTTTTAGTGAACTTCCTAGTCAACAGAGGTTTCTAGGGGGGCAGATGGACTTAGTGGGCAGCACAGGCCATGATAACCACCAAGAAAAATCAGAATTTCCACCACGTCCTGGCATTCACAGGGTGACATACACCTTTACAAGTTCCATTCCTAGTCACCCGTAGTAGAAACCATGTTGGAATATTTGTCGTATTCTTTGAAAAATTGGTAAAACAAATACACTTCTCTTGTGGGTGTTCGGATAGATGTGAAGTTTTGGAGTAGAACAGGGAGGTAGTTAAAGAATGACATGAAACATGAAAATCGGTTGTGTTCCTAGCACCGTGTAACGTACTACTGTTGAGGACGACAGAGTCAGGTGGGAGGTTGACATTTGTCACCGTCACGAAGTGCGTCATCCTACCTAATTCAGGAACTTTCTCCATATTTACAATCAAAATCAGTCACTCCTTCTTCATTGTAACACGCTTCTCCTTTGCATAGTTCTCCAACGGGACTCTGACTTCTTCTGGCTTGTACACGAGTCCTTTCCAGTGGTGACATTGGGATTCAGTGATCCCTCACCCCCCACCAAGCTGGTCCTCAGTGGTTGGAGTGTGTTGAGAAACGCAGTGAATGTTGTGACATGCGGGTTTGCTCGTGGATCCAAACGTTGGTTTACCATATAATGTGTACTTGGATCCAAATGTGGATCCAAGCAGGGCAGGAAGTCAAGAGAGTCTGGTGAGCAAGCAAGCACCCAGTTCTGAAAGCTTCAGCCTTCGGGAAAATCTGAGTTATTCTGGAATGGGAGGAGCGCACTGCAAAGTGCTTTGTCTTAATGATCTCGTGCAGAAAGTCACAGCCGCCTAGCTGGAGGGATGAAGTCTCCCAGATCCACTTTTCTGAGCTGCTCCTTACGTGGTCACTGTCCCTTTCACCTGGCAGCCTCTTAGATCACATCTATCCTGTCCCAAGCAAAGAAGTAGGGCTCTGTTCTTACCTACAGGGCGCCCCGACCTCCTCTGTCCGTTGCATGTCTGTAACTCTGCAACACTGTGTGCCTTTGCTCACAGCACTCACCTGCCAGCCTAATTATACTTAATAATTAACAAGGAAAACCAATACTACAGCACCACGTTGAAGGAAAAATCTCCCACGGCCGCGTAGAGAAGCCTCTACACCCAACTGTCCCTCCTGTCTCCGCGTTGGTGGGGTACCAGACAATCTGGGTTCAAACCCACCCAATTCCCGGGCATAGCCATGTGCTCTTGGGCCAGTGGCTTCATCTCCATGAGACTCACTTTCCTTCTCGGCCTCCTCCGTGCCCTAGAGAGCTGTCCCCGCTTCACGGGACTGACTTGGGAATTCAGTACATCAGCCGGGTGGAGACCTAGAGCAATGGCTGGGACGTAGCGAGCGGGACGCAGAGACGTTCCTCCCTGCAGACTGTCCCCCCTGCGGGAACCCCCAAAAGTAGGAGAACCAGCCATCAAGCCACAGCACATTTCTCAGAGATTGATAGGGACAAAGGCAACCCCGGGGGAGGGGGTGCTGGGTCCGCTCCTAAACGCAGCTCCACACTTCGATCCGTTTTGTCTGCAAAATGTTTTGTCTCCTTCCTGGCCTCACAGCAAAGCTTGACTGGCTTCCAGACCCGCCGAGGGGGCAGCACGAGCACGGCGGCTGGGAGGGAGAAGAGCGAGGAGGCCAGGAAAGGAGTCATTCTCTGCTTGCAGGCAGGGGTCCCCTGTCCTTCCACCCTGTCACCTGACCAGGGGACCGGGACAGTGGCAAGGCGGCAGATTGAGGGGGCCTGTGTGCACGTGACCAGGACTGTCCGCGCTGCCGGGATGTTGAAGGGAAACCGCAGAATTTTCTCAAAGCCCGACAGCCGCAGCCCTGCAACGGGCCACGGCGCAGGTCACCTCGGGGGCCCCAAGCCCCACTGCTCTAACCACAGCGGTTTCCTTGAGAGGCTGCAGCTCGAGAACACAGCCACGCCACCCTGCCTGGGACGTGGGGCGGGGAGGGGGAGAGGAATCGGTGTGTCACGACACCGCCCCTGATGCTGCATGTGACAAGGTCGTCCCTTTTTGCTCCTGTGTGTTCTTTATGGACGCCTGTCGCAGCCGCAAAGAACAGCGGTCCACGTGGCCAAGACGGGAGATGAATAGGGAACAGTGTGGGTCTCTGTGGTTCCAACCCCAACCGGGCTGGGTTCGCTTCTGCCAGGGGAGGCGAGATGCGTGTTTATCAATTCTTTGTCTCTCTTGTCACTTAATCAGAGGTGGCTTTTCCAGGAAGCCGGTGAGGCTCAAGCGTCAGCCTCCCCGACTTGCACGGCATGTCCAAGGCCCTGTGCTTGATATCGTATTTGTTCTCTTAAAAAAAGTCTCCACGAGTCGTATAAACATCGTGTCCTTAATATATGAAATTGCATGGATGTGGAAATCTAGAAGACCCGAATCCTACCCGGCACAGGAGAAAGGGGGATGAGCTTCAGCTTGCCACCAAAAACCTCCCCCTAAAAGTGCAGTTTTGAATCCAAGTTAAACACGTGACCTCTTCTTATGGAAGCGTAAGGAAATGAGAATTAAGATGATTACATTGTTAGGCTCCTACTCATACTAATTGCTAACCTTGTTGTTGGACCAAAAGCAACTATTTATTTAACACTTACTCTGGGCCAGTCTGTCAAGGACTCTGCCTACATGACCTCAGTCTTCATTACAACATTGTGAAGCAAGTGCGCCCATTTTCCAGATGAGGAGGGTGAGGCTTGGAGCGATTAAGTCATTCACGGAAAATCACACTCCAATTTAGGGCTGTTTAACCTCAAAGCCTTATGCTTTATTCAGGCAGAAAAGTTAAGAAGTTAGAATGTCCCACTGTCTTGGCTGAGTAATCTTTTTCTGACACTGAGTCCAACTTCGTAGTAGATCCTCACTGTCCAGTATGTATTTTTCTCTCATAAACTCTCCTCTTGCCAAGAAATGCATTTGCAGGTTAAAGAAGCTTAACCAAAAGAAATTTAAATTACACCCCAACTAATTCACTTTTTAAAAAAATTTTAAAAGCATATTTATGTTCCATGTCCAAACTAGGGATTACTGGTGATCAAAACAGTCTGAATTTATGAAGTAGATTCAGAACAGAAGAGTAATAAACTCCATGTACACGAATTTACAAGCCACAGAAGAAAACAAAAAACGCAATACACCCAATACAAATACAACATAAATACCATCAAAACATACGCCACCTTAAAAAAAATCCACACCCTGTAACTTAGTGTGTTTTTGGTTTGGCTTGGATTCTAACTAAGTCTCAAGGACTTTCTCCATTCCCTTTACATTTTAACCGGATGCGGTTCAATCAATTCCAAGTCGTCCTCTAACTTATCTCTGGTCGTGTCTCCCACCCTCTCAATGTCGTGAGCTTAGGAGAAGTCTCATCGCTGTCACCTCTCCCCGCCTCGCCCTCGGAACAGCCCACCGGGATGGCTGGACTCGGATATTCTCCTACCTCGGCGGCTTCCAGAGAAGAGACAGGGGCGCCCGTCCTGGAGAGAAGGAAGTCGGTTTTCTTCACTTGGAACAACTGACGCATTTCTCTTTCCTTCCTGTCAGGCCGGAGCCGAAGCAGAGCACCCTCGGGGCCGCCCCGGGGCGTCTGCGCTGTCCCCACATCACCCGGACCCGGCGGCCAGGCCACCTGAAGCCACACCCGGGGGCTGTTGCTCACCAACGGTTCGGGTCTTTAGCGGGAGGACGGACGAAGCTGACGCTCCTGAAACCCTGAGACGTTTCCCTCCCCCCAAGGAAACCTCAAGAGAGACTAGAACCTTCGAAGATTCGAACGTGTTCCCCTCTGCAGGGGGTTTCACATTGACCTCGAGCGTGAACGACTGTTGTGAAGGAGGCTGTGAACTGGAGAATAACAAGCCTGGCATGAACGTGGCGGGGAGGGGGCACCTGTCGCGGAAGCACGCGTGAGAGGGACCCACGGGACATGGGATACAAACTGTCAGCACAGGACTGTCGGGTCTCCCCGAGGTGAACACACCCCCGTCAAGAAACCGAATTATAACACCACCCGAAGCCCCGTCATCCGCCCTTCCGGTTACTACCTCCCCCCACCCCCCGCCCCGAAGATGATGGCTGTCCTGACCTCTGACGCCATTGAGTCATTGTCCCCTTTTGGTACTTTGTGTGAATGGACGTATGTCATGTTAACTCCTTTGGGTCTGGCTTTTAGGCCAGCCCGCTTATGAGAGCCAACCACACCACTGCACATGCTGACCGAAAACCAACCTCCATGCTTTGGAGCCAAAATATAAGGTCAAGGCCGAGTTGGGAATAAAGAGGAACAGTAGCTTTGTTCCTTTGCGGGGCAAAGGGGGCTGCAGCACGCTCTCCTTCAAGAAACTACCAGCCCGCCCGGAGGAAGGGGCTTGGGGGTTTTACAGGGAAATACAGGAGCTAGCGGCTTTTGACAGGAGTTGTTCCTGTGTCCTGGGTTCCTGGGATAAAAGGCTAAGAAGGGAGGAGGGCAGGTTTGCAGCAGAGAGGGGAAGGGTTACTTTAAAATCGAGCTTTGCTGAAACGTTAGCGCCCCCATTTTGATTTTTGTTCAACTTAAGGTTTTTAAGCGGTTTCACACGTAGTTGCAGTTTGTGCATTCTTGTGGGGCGTATTGTATGGGTTTATACAAAGTTTCTCTACCATATTATCTATTGATGGGCATTTGTGTGATTCACCGTGAGGGCTAGTATGAATGGTGCGGTCACGAACATTCTCCTGTGATGTCTGGGTGAATACTCATCCGTGTTGCTGTTCCCTCTGTGCCTAGAAATGGAATTGTTAGCATATGCTCCACATGAGTAGAAGCTGCCAAACATTCTCCCGAAGTGGTTACCAGAAACGAGTTCCGGTTGCTCTACATCTCCCCAGCACTTAATATTATTTGCCTTTCCTAGTTGATCCATTTTGGTCAGTGTGTGTTGGTATGACATTATGGTTTGATTTCATTCCCCTGATATTGAGGGTAGCTGAGCAATTTGAGCATATTTTATATGCTTATTGGTGAAGTGGATATCTGCTTCCATGCAGGGCCTGTTCAAGTCTTCTGTTTTACTATTGGCTTATCTGTCTTTCTGTTATTGACTTATAAAAGTTCTTTATATATGTAGGATCAGAGTCCTCTGTCAGATATTTATACTACATTGAGCTTCTCCCACTCTCTGGACTTGTGTTTCCATTTTCTTACTGGGCTCTTTTAAGGATCTCAGACTCACTTTTGAGGGTGAGCTAGTGTGAGCTCGAATGGAGAGAATGATTCAGGCAAGTCCGATGACAACCAAAGATAAGGTGCACTGTGTGGCCTTGGGAGTCACCAGATCTCTCTGAACACTTCTGGGCCTGGCTTTCCTCAACTGTGAATGAGGTTCACTTGGTTTATTCCTCTGGCTCTTCAGTTCTGCAATCTCATTCTTCTGTGCCCTGGGAATGTTGACCTGACATGGTGCATTCCACCAGCAGAAGAGAGGAGATGGGCAGGAGCGGGGTAGTGGGCTGTGATGAGAGGCAAGAGTGGATTAAGAGGGCAAGCTTTGGGGTGAGACAGAGCAGAGGGACCTTGAGCAAACCATGTGGCCTTTTAGAGCCATTTCCCGGTGAGGGTCACAAGCTTCTCTCCTCATTTTTCGAGTTCATTCCTTTCATTCACAGACATTTATTATGCACATCAGGCATTGCCAGAGTGACCGCGGTTGGGGACCCCCAGCCCAAGAAGATCTTTGATACATATAAACTATTTAGTAGTCATAGTATTATTTGCAGCCTAAGATACTAAGTGAATCCATTTAGGAATATCTGGAAGAAAATGCTTCTAGAATGAGGGAACCCTATGATAATCATTTTCCAAAGCAGGTGTATTACTTAGCTAGAGCTGCTGGAGCAAATACCATAACACTGTGTGGCTTAAACCACAGAAATTCATTTCCTCATAATTCTGGAGTCTAGAAGTTCAAGATCAAGGTGTCGGGAGGATTGTTTCTTTCTGGAAGCCTCTGTCCTTGGCCTGTGAATGGCCGTCTTCTCTGTCTTCAAAAGATCTCTCTGTGACGTCTGGGAGGCAGTCCTACTGCATCAGCCCCCTCCCCCCGTATGAACTCATTTTAACTTAACTGTCTATTTAAAGACCCCATCACCAAATATGCCTTATTTCCAAACACAGAATGTCACATTCTAAGGTACTTCACATTCTAAGGTTGAAGGTAGGACTTCAACATACAAATTTGAGGAGGGACACACTTCAGCCTGTAAGAGCAGGATATAGTAAGGAAATATCAGAACTTCCATTTAGATTTATTTTTAAAGAAGTTCAAACTTAAACTTGATGAAAGCTTAATAAATGGATTCATAGTTTAACATATCATAATGGAAGTGCACATAATTTTGGGATACATGCTCAAAAATTGTTCCTACTATAGCCGCAGAGTTAAAGAAGTTTGGAGACCTCGGGCCTAAGGACTTGGGCTACAGGGGACAGCAGGGAAGGGTTGGAAGATGGGTGTGGAGGGGCACTGGATGGCTCAGTTGGTAGAACAGGCAATTCTTTTTTTTTTTTTCTTAAAGATTTTATTTATTTATTTGACAGAGAGCACAAGTAGGCAGAGAGGCAGGCAGAGAGAGGAAGGGACACAGGCTCCCCGCAGAGCAGAGAGCCTGATGCGGGGCTCAATCCCAGGACCCTGGGATCATGACCCGAGCCGAAGGCAGAGGCTTAACCCACGGAGCCACCCAGGTGCCCCATGGAACAGGCAACTCTTGATCTCAGGGTTGTGAGTTTGAGCCCCACATTGGGTACAGAGATGACTTAAAAATAAAATCTTTAAAAGAAAAAGAGATGGGTGCTGAAATTGAATAGGTGTCGATTAGATCCCATCTGCAACTAAAGAGAGGTGACACAGGGCCAACCTGGGGATTAGACCAGAGCAGCAATGGAAGGAGAGAGCCCCAGAGTGGGTGAGCAGTCAGGAGTCGGCAGAGAGTGAACCTGATTGATCACCAAGGGAAACCTTCTGAATGCTCTGTGTGCCTACATGCTCCTACCTGTAAACTCCAGCTGGTTAAGAGACTTGCTCTGGATGACAAAATGTGAGCAGAGGTGACTCCTGCCTGTTAGGAGCAGTGCCTCCTCGCCAGCACACGGGCCACCGTTCCCTGCCCCTTCCTCCTCCCCCCACCATTCTGGCGTGGAGAAGACACAGGACGGAGCCACAGCAGACACGGGATGGTCACATTGTATGAGTGACAAATACAACTTTGTTGTTATCAACCCCCAGGAGTCGAGGGCCATTTGTTTTTGTGGCTAACTCAGCCTATGCTTACCACTCTAGCGTACTTTTCTTGTACACAGAACTGAGCAACTATGTCATATCTACTGTAGCATAAAAGTCAGGGCGCCCAGGTGGCTCAGTCGGCTAAACATCTGCCTTCGGCTCAGGTGATGATCCTGGGGTCCTGGAATTGAACCCCGCGTTGGGCTCCCTGCTCCTCCCTCTCCCTCTGCCTTTCTCCCGTGCTCATGTCCTCCCTCCCTCTCTCTCTCTCAAATAAATAAGTTATCCTTTAAGTTGCTGGATCTTGGGCACTTGGGGTCTCCGGGGCGGAGGCAGCCAGGGTCAGGAGGAAGAGGGACTGCCGCTTCCAGGCAGTCTGGAAGGATTGCAGTCCCGTCTGCCGGTGCTTCCCAGCTGACGGCAGATGTAAGGATCGGCATTTCCTAGCCCATCCTGTTCCCCATAACTTCACAGCACTGGGCTCTCACTTCAGATAGGAGTCGGCCACAGGTTTATTTTCTTTTGCATTACGGCCCTGAATTCCTCAGGCCTGAGTGTCTGGCATTGCCATCTTTGCTGCTGAATTATTCTTATTATTGTCGACTTATTATTGTCGTGACTCCATGGTACATGTGAGGCTCACGGGCACAGGAAAAGGCAGGAAAACGCGAACAGCCACAGGACTGGATGTGCACGGGGAGGGGCTGCAGATCACAGACCACCCCGCGAGACCCCTCTGTGCCTGGTGATACTCTTTTCTCGGGTGACACGGCTGTGGCGAGCGGCCCACACTTGCTAAACGAAGGCACTGGCAACGCCAATCCTTAGTTGAAAGAGCTTGTATTTAAGAGACTCGATTGGAAGAGAGAAAGCACACAGCACTGGCCAACCTACAGCTCACCCCCGCCTTGAACAACAGACCGGAGATTCATTCCACCGACTTACCGTGCAGAAACGAAGCATTTTTCTAAAACGTGGCTGACTTCCAGAGACCGCTGAGCCCCGAGGAGTGGGCCTGTGCGCCCTTCAGGGCTTGGGAGGGACGTGGGTTCCCGGCAGACTGCAAAGGGCAGCCCTGCGGGTCCAATCAAATGCCCTGGTGGTTTCGAATTCCTTAGCCCTACAGAGTGCCCACCCATTAGGCAGAATAGCCCCCCATAGCGCTGCATTTTTCAAGTGCTCCATCACTGAGCCTAGAGAATTCAAGGCCCCCTGTTTGCAGAAAGTTTGTTTTTAAAAAATTGCCATAGAGGGATGCCTGGTGGCTCAGTGGGTTAAGCCTCTGCCTTGGGCTCAGGTCATGATCTCAGGGTCCTGGGATCGAGCCCCACATCCAGCTCTCTGCTCAGCGGGGAGCCTGCTTCCCTTCCTCTCTCTCTGCCTGCTTGTGATCTCTGTCAAATAAATAAATAAAATCTTAAAAAAAAAAAAGTTCCTAAAAGGCTGTGGAGCAATTTCTAAACAACGTCCGGAACCTCACAACATTCAAACGCAGACTGTCCCTCAGAACCTGCTCACTCTGGCTTTGCACATAATTCTGCAACACTTACCTTGTGGGCCTCCAGATGCACCACAGAGTGGCCCGAGCAAACCGGAAGACCGTGAAAAGACCCTTGTGGCTCCCGGGCATGGTGCCACTGGGGGCCTGGAAGCAGGCAGGTGGGAGAAGGACACCTAAAATGGGATCTCAGGTGAACCTGGGGAGGTCAGGAGGCCAGGACGAAGAAATGTCAGAATTAGAATCACATGTGAGGCACAAGGCTGGAAACACTGAAACAGGTGAGTCGAAGCTGAACAAAACTGAAAACAGTTCAGAATGGTCACTTGGGCCAAGTGCCCCGCAAAGAGCAGCGTCGTGTCTGTCACCACTGTGCCCGGCTCACCTGCCCTCTGGAGGCGGGGGATGGGGATGGGGTCTTTCTCCACTGGCCAGCTCTCTGCAGTTGGCCAAGAGGCAGAACTGACACCTTTGGGGAAATCATTCACTCATTCAATTTTAATTATACACCTACTTGTGCGAGGCACAACCGAAGGGGTAGGGGGGACACATCAGCAAACAAAATGGCTTCTGCCTTCATGGAACTTAGATTAAGAGGGTAGAAGCAAGGGTTTCTGATGAACTGAAAATGAGCTCTGTAGCTCAATTCTACCACATCTCAAGGGCCTGTGGTCAGCCCTTCCTGGGGGGGTTGGGAAGTCAATTTTAGCAACTGGGCTTTGGGGTGCTAAGAAGTGACAGTTTGATTTCAAGGACATAGTAAAACCAGAAAAAGCAGCCCCCAAAGGCCAAGATCTTAGCCTCAGAGTACTTGCAAGCAGGTGCCCATAGTCCCGCCCTTCTTGTCCAAGGGCTGTACAGTTACTGACTTGCTGAATGACCGACCCCTGTATCCAAGTGTCTGATTAGCTCAGTTTGCTTAAAGCAGCCGGGAAGTGTGCAGCATTTTACAAACAATTTCCACCCAGAATGGTTTTTTTAACGGTCATTAAAGAAAAAAAAACTCATTTACATAGAAAATTTACCTCCGCAAAGGAAGGTTTCGTTCAGAGCTAAAGTTTCCTCATCCTGGATCTCCAGGAAGACTGGAAGCGGCTTCTCACGCGGCTCATCGTGGTCAGAAATCCCTTTACAATTTGTTAAGAGATGTCCGAACCCGTTTGAATGTTCAAATCAATCCGCACGGTACAAGCGGGAGGGAAGGGCCGGACAGGGGCGTGGCTTCTGCACATCTGTTTTGTTTCAGTTGCTGCGGTCCCGAGAGCCGCCGGGACACGGAGCGGGTTCCCACGGAAACCACCCGGGGGGGGGGGGGGGGGGACGACCCGAGGAGGGGCGGATCCCGAGACTCCAGCCCCGCGACTCGGCCGTGGGAGGGGCCCTAGAGCGGGGCGGGTCCGGAGCGGGAGGGGGCGGGGCGGGAGGTCGAAGGGCGGAGCCTGGGCGCGCCTGCGCAGTGCGCGTCACGCAGGAAGGCGGAGGCGACGCGCAGGAGGGAAGATGGAAGACTACCAGGCTGCGGAGGAGGTAACCGCCGGGTCGGGAACTGGAAGGGTGAAGGCCGAGAACGCCCGGCGCAAGTGGGCGGCGACAGCCCGGGGCGTGTGTGGGCTTCCAGGCCGCGTCTGGACGTGGGCGGCGGCAGTCCCCGGGGCAGACTGACGGTACTGGCGCCCTCCACAGCGCTGCGCGGTGACCCCCGGCCGGGCCTGCTCGGGGCGTCGGCGCCGGGCCAGGGGCTCGGGGCTGGGCAGGGGCTCCCCGCGCCGCGACGTGCGCCCCGTCGTTCTTCCGGGAGGGGCTCCGCAGCCTTGGGATTTCTTCCTGGGGCGGGGCCTCTCCCATCCCTGGCGCCCCAGCCCCGCCGCGCCCCCTGCCCGACCCATGCCGCGAGCCAGCCGGTGCGGGCCGCGCCCCTGGCCCCGCCGTGTCCCGAGCGTGGTTCCGCGCGGGCCTGCCACGCCCCCGACCTGCAGCATCCGGTGGGCCACGGCTGCCCGAACCTGGCTCAGCGCCCGCCCGGCACGCCCCCGCCGCACTCCACACCGCGGCCCAGCAGCGCCGCGAGTCTGGGCTCCGCGCGGACCCGCACACCCCTAACCCGCTGCACTCCCGCCGCCCCCGGAACCTGGCTCCATGCCGCCCCGCCAGGCCCCCGATCCGCTCCACTCCCGCCGCCCTGCTGCCCCTCCGGGCCCTGCTCCACGCAGCCGGGGCCGCCGGGAGACTGCCATCACTCGCTCCCTTTATTCGGCCGTGCAGACCCCCACCCTGGACAGGTGCTCCGCGTCTGCGGGTGGGGAAGACTGAAGGCCGCGTGTGCGTCTGCTCATGTTTTAACGCAAGACTCCAGAGTGACATGCACGCGCGACACGCAAACGCAGTCGCACCTTCCAGGTCTCAGGCTGTGTGAGAAAGGCAGAAGTGCACTGCAGGAGGGCCTGCCTTTGTCTGCCGGCCCAGCCTTGTTCTTCAGTTCGGCGCTTACACCCACCACGGCTGCTGCCGCCACTTAAGTTTCATTTTCAGTTTGAGTTTGAGAGGTCAGTGTGAGAGCTCCTGTTTGCGGGGGCAGATAACCTCTCATTGCCTCAATGAAGAAGCAGGGTAGAGCACAGTTACTTGCCGAGCAGAAGACATTTATCCAAACGGTGTGCTTTCCTTCAGTGTAACACGCATGCAGGGAGTATAGCTGATGGGGGCTGTTATGGAAAAATAGTTGCCCGTTTTGTTCTTGCTAAGGAATAATCCTCGTTGACAGTGAAGTAAGTTGAGTCCTACATATTATGCAGACTGTCAAAAATAAAAGCTATAGGTGAAGTTGGTAAGGTTTGATATTTTACCATTTTTGAAACTTAGTGGAAGCAGGAATGTTTGGAGGGGAAAGGAAACATCCAAGACTTAAGGACTGATGCTAGAGTTTCAGTTTTGATCTGATTCCCTGAGTACCACACGAATGGCCGCGCAGTATCAGTGTTTGAATGCTGGGAACGGCCAGTGGGTAATTATGAGAAGACATGGTTCAGGAGCACCTAGCAAAGGGAAAGCTTTTCTCCATAAACTAATATAGGAAAATAGCTTGTATTATAAGAATAGCCATAAAACTTAAACAACAAAAAAGGAAATGACACTGTAAGGGGAATCTCTTAATACTGGCATTCTAATTCTGGCTCCCACCAAATGGGGTGGCTAAGGGACTTCATTATTCCAGATCTCACTTGCAGATCTTTGAATTGAAGGGCCGAACAGAGTGTCTGTTTACAGGAGATAAAGCCCTAGGCCCTTAGGAGGATGAGACCTTTACTTTTCTCTAGTAGGCGTGCCCTAGGTATTCGGTAATCCACGCCACTCTTCCGAACTAGCCTTTTCTGCATAGCCTCTAACTTCGTGTACATACCTGCACCTTTGTAAGACTACTCTCCACTCATTGTTCTTATTTCTTATAGAAGCTGAAACTGCCCAGGGGGTTCTGTGCAACTCTACTTTTCCACTAAAAGTCCACTGAAATGCCCTTCAGCCTTTTTCCTAGTTTAGCCACGTGGCTAGTTACACAGGGACTTTTCCGTATGGTTTAGTATCATGGAAGTCCCTTGGAAGGATCCTTTAAATTTCAAGAAATCATTTGATCTGTAAGATACTGCAAATTTTCATTCATTTGGTGAGTTGGCTTTGTCTCCAAATATGCCATCTCGTGAGTACAGCAAGTGAGAGGGCTTCAGGCAGTCTACACTCCATCCTATGGAAAGAAAAGGCATTGCGGGGACAGGGCCCTGGTAGTCGGCATCCGGCAGGCAGGAAAGCTCACTCTGACTTTATTCCACCAGGATTCACAATGACTGAGGGCCTGGGGCTGCCCTCTAGAAGGAATGTCCAGAGCTAAGTGCTGTTCGCAGCACTCAGAACCTTGTGCCCATTTCACATGTATCCTGTGTAAAAAGAAAACCATCTTTAAGCTCCCGCCATTAGATTACTGGTGGTAGCCCACCTCCCTGCTCACCCTGAGGCATTGGTGGAGAACAGCTGTGCCAGCAGCCCGTGTGGTCCCGAAGTAGGACAGCATTAAAAAGGACACGTAATTCTCGGGAAATAGGATTATCATTGTATACTTTATCACTAACGGTGGATAAAAACAAAACAAAATGTCTTTAAGTTTCAGACCTCCTAATCAGTTTACATCAGGAAAGGTGTCAGCTAATTTGAACAAAAGTCAAGGAACTTGTTAAGCTTCTGGTTTATTAATGATCCTATTCAGCCAGTTGAAACGGATAGAGAGATGAATCTAAAGTCAGGTCAGCCTTTTGGTCCATGGCATGGTTAAAACAAACCAAAACCCTTTAAGTTATATACATACTCTAGACTCCTGGCTGCCTCTCACTGGCTCTGTGATCCTCAAAGAGCCACTTGGCATTTCTGAGTCTCTTGGTAAAATGAGAAATTTAGTTTGGTTCTGAGTCCTCATTTCTAAATTGTGTTCATTACCTAACCTTGCATTAATCAGTGCAGTGGAAACCGATCTTTTAAAGCCATCAAACTTAACTAATTTTCTTGCTTACAGACTGCTTTTGTCGTTGATGAAGTGAGCAACATTGTAAAAGAGGTAAGAGGAAAAATGCTTATTTTTAAAATGTTGATTAATGGCTTTATGAGTGAAAATAATGTGTTCTAAATAGGATCTTGGAATTGTTTCAACTGAGCCTATGTGTTTTGGCATTTCAAATAACAGTTTTTACTTCAGTGAATATGTAGATAAGAATTACTCCCATATTATGTAAATTATATATTTTAAACCAGACAGGAAAAGTAATATATTAGCATTATTATTGAATATTACTAAGACTTGATTCTGTAACCTTTTAACATAAAAGACTCGTGGTCACGGTATACAAGTAAATGTTTCTGGTGTCGAATAAAGAGTAAATATAAAAAACTGATTAACTTCCAGTTACTTACAACCCGATGATCCAGGTGGGGCTTCCCTGTTTCATCATTTTCACCATGGTACCTCCCTTACATGATGGCAGTGGAAGACAAAATAGGGCATTTATTCTTCATTCATTGGAAAAGTACGTGTCAAGGGGGCATTAGGGACTGACTGGCAAGGGGTTTACGGTACAGGGCAGGCCCAGGCCGCTTACCAAATCACACTGGAAAATGTGAACGTGGCTTCCCGGTGTGTACTGTGTGCCGCCGTACATGGTGCTGTGAGGGATCTGACTCGCTGGCGCGCTCTCGGCTAGAATCTGGAGAATGAGCAGGAGTCGTGTAAACGCCGCAAAAAGAGGGGCAGACGTTTCAGGAAGTGCGCACGTGCACAGGCCCTGTGGCGGGACTGTGTGTGGCGTGTTTGAGGGACTGAAAGGAAGCAGATGGGCCTGGAGTAGTGCAGAGTCCTGGGACGGGAGTGAGGCCAGGAAGATTTTCCTTCCTAGTCCCGCCTTGTCCTGTGTAAACCGAGCACAGACTGAAGCCGTGAGCCAGAGGAAAGCCATTAGATGGTCGAAGTTTAAAGTAGCGGCTGAGAGTATATGTGTAATTTGGAATTGACTCTAATGCAGACTATTATCTAATGCCAGAGCAATGAAGAACCACAACCTGGTTTTGTGACCAACACCAAAAAGCAAAATGATTTTGTTCTACCATGTGCGTTATTCACCAGCACAGGTGATTTTCTAGTTGTTGTTCAGGATCTGTAACGGTTCGCTTTTGTTTTCGCACACGGTGTTTCTTGCGGAACAAGGGGCGTGGGGTGGGTAGCAAGAAGGTGCTGGAGCCGCAGTCCAGCTGTGAGAAGTGGGCATGGCTTGCTGTGAGGTCCCCTGTGATCGCACTTGTTTTCAGCATCGTCTTTGACTCAGTTGCCAGGCAACAAGTGCAGCTGAACATAGACTCTTCCGGTCCCCACGAAAGCATCAAGTAACATTGCTGAGATACTCTCACGTGGTCACTGGTGCCAACAGCTTTTTTGCCCCTGGCAGTAGGTTAATTCTTCCCTTGAGCTCTTTTAAGGACTGCGCAGTAATAAACTTGGGGGAGTCCAGAATTGGAGGGGAGTTTTCCTCCCTCCCTGAAAAACAGTGAATTCCAGAGTGTATGTGAAAGAGCTGCCAAAGCTAGAGGTTTAGCTGGAGCGATGCCCCCCTCTTTTTCACCACCCCCCCCAACTTCTTTGACCAATATCCGGATCTAGTAATAACCGGGTCCTTTTAAACTAGGAGCACCTATGTCCCCACAGCCTCATTGTATCCTGAGTTGGGGACGGGGCAGAACATGTCAGAGGATGAGAAGAAGCTATGATGATGGGTGGGGGGCGAAGGGGAAGACCAGAAGCTAACCCAGGTGTGTTTAATGTGACTGCCCAGAGTCCCAGGATAAATGGGTAGAAATCAGGGTGTGACTGTAGGTAGCTCTTTGTTCCTCAAAAGCAAGATCAGTGAGCTTTTGTCTCAGACAGCAGACCCTAATCCATCTCTAGTGTGCACAGCTCAGACCCCGGGACTGTTTTTCTGTGCATGTCTGAGGACAGAACTGGGCCTTCCCCAAATGATTTTAAGTCATAACTGTCATCAGAATTCAGGTTTCTGGTTTCTAGCTAGAAAAGGGGTAGAGAAGAAAGCCACTTAGTTAGAGGCGGCACACTGGCATCAGCATAAAGAGGCCCAGAAAATCATAAAACGGTAATAGCCTCACTACAGATGTGAGCAAGAGTAGGGGCAAGCAGCCGTACGTATTCCTGAGTAACCTCTGAACCCTCACCAGGATGCAGGATGGATAGAGACGATTTCAAATAGAAAAATTCATCATAAGCTTCAAATAATTTTTATAATATATAGGGCTCGTCTTTTATTATCTGAAAAGTGCACTGACGCGTTAACATATTCCCAGAAAATGCTGGATAAAGGAAGTATTTTTGAATACATGATTATTTGGGTAGGTTTGTATGTTGTCAGTTGTACAACCAGTAAGGACTTTTCTGTTTGCTATACTTTTAAGAAAGGAATGGGCAAAGGAGAATATTTTCTAGCCTCAGTAGGAAAAAAAGATGATCTCCAGGTACCAACTGCAACAGTCAACAGTAAATTCAGTCAACATGTTTTTAAAATTTGACAGATCCTATGTAAGTGGATTTTATAAAATGATAAAAAAGTTATTCAATGAAGGGCACCTCAGTGGCTCAGTTGTTAAGCATCTGCCTTCAGCTCAGGTCACAATTCCAGGGTCCTGGGATCGACCCCACATCGGGTTCCCTGCTCAGGGGAAGTCTGCTTCTCCCTCTCCCATTTCCCCTGTTTGTGTTCCCTCTCTCACTGTCTCTCTGTCAGATAAATAAGATCTTAAAAAACAACCACCACCACTTAATGAACGAGGACCCTGTTAAACAACGGAGTATTTGCGAAGGGATGCTCCTGGCTCATGCTCACGTTTTATGCAGATCATGTTGCCAGCCTCCGGGTGAGGAACTCCGGTACCGGCCGCAGGGCGTCTCCTGCTAACAGCGGCCTCTGCTCTGTGTTCCAGGCCATAGAGAGCGCGATCGGTGGCAATGCCTACCAGCACAGCAAAGTGAACCAGTGGACCACAAGCGTAGTAGAACAAACTTTAAGCCAACTCACCAAGCTGGGAAAGCCATTTAAGTATATCGGTAACGCACCTCTGCCTCCCTCTCGGGTGTGCTGCGGGCTTCTGACTGGCGTCAGAAGAGAGGCGCGGCGGCGTGTGACCTCAGAGCAAGCGCGCAGCAGTAGGGGCAGGTCCCCGTGCCATGTGCGTGACCCCCGGCGGGCCTGTCGGGCGGCCGGAACAGTTGCGGGGCGCACGTCACGGGGCCTCCCAGCACTTCGCGCCAGACGCTTGGAGAACAGGCATGGGGGTGGGGCGGGGGGAGGCTGGGGCGTGCCACTGTCACAGGGCCAGTCTGCGCCTGTGACTGGTCCATGGGCACCTACCACGGGATCCACGTCCGAATGCTGAGAGCAGGCGGAGAGAAAGGTGTGTTGCCAAGTCGATTTCTCTAACAAACGTTTGTTTTCGTTGAAGTGACCTGTGTGATTATGCAGAAGAACGGAGCGGGGCTGCACACGGCGAGTTCCTGCTTCTGGGACAGCTCTACGGACGGTATGGTCTCCCCTTTGCTCTGTGAAGGCTTGTCCTGGGCCTTTCCCTGAGGCCGTGTGGCGCCCCCTCCACCCGCTGAGACCTAGAGTTTTCCAGGCAGGGTTTTCTGAGGCGCGTACTTGGATGCTTGCGGTCTTGGGATGCAGGCCTAGCAGGGTCCCCTGCTGACACCTTGCGCAGAGCCCAGGCTGAGCGGCCTTCTCCATGCGCGGGCCGTGCAGAAGTCAGAGGTCGGGGCGGCGCGCCCCCGGCTCCCCGGGCTGAGCGCCGTGCCTTCTCCCCACAGGCAGCTGCACCGTGCGGTGGGAGAACAAGACCATGTACTGCATCGTCAGCGCCTTCGGGCTGTCCATCTGAGGCTCGCCGGCCCTCCGCGGTGCCTGCGCGCCCCTCCTCTCCCCACGGCCGCGGGCTCCGGCCGGCACCTTCCTCCTCCTCCTCTCGTGGCGCTCCCGGCGTCGAGGACGGCCAGGTGACTGCCCTGTTCTGTGAACGGCGTAGCCAAGTCCGAGGACTGTCATCCTGGGTGCTCAGGCCTCTGCTGCCACTCTCTTCTCTGAATATTTCTTTTCAAAGGTGCTAAAAACTGAAATCTGCTAGCTTGAAACTTTCTCTCTCTCAGATACACTAATTTTCCATACTTTGTACTTTGGTTAGAATAATAAATTATTCCACTTTGAAGTGTTTTTCTTCAGAGTCTAAATGATACCACAAATGAATTCTTCAGACGTCACTAGTGATCTTAGAATCTATAAAACTACAAAAACAAAAAGGAAAAGTTACGATCTATGTTGGTCCTGTCAATTGCAGGATGTGCTGCGTGGACCCGCGCGTGCGGGGTCCTGCGGCTCCCGGGAGCCGGCCAGCTGGTCCCCGCTGCAGCCGGGGCTCCTGGCCACACACGCTGCCCGGGTGGTGGCGCGCTGGCTTCAGCCCCAGCCTCCTCCCCTCATCCGCTGCAGTCCTCCAGAAAACATGCTAGTGCTGCAGGGCCTCCCGCATGTTTTCACCATCATTCATTTTGTGTCCACAATTAGGCTCTTATTTATAAATCCGCGTTACATAGAAACCACGTTGGGAGGCTATCTGATGGACTGAAAGGTGTATCTAAGGGGGGAGGTGGGCCCCAAGCCCCAGTCTGTGACCTCACCTTCAGTGCTCATCCATGGGCCACGTTCACACAGGAATAAAGACGTGCTTTGTGTCCACTTGCTGAAATCAAGAAAGTTCTACTTTTGGCTGTAAAGCACTCATGCCTGAATGGCCAAATGAACTCCACAGGCAGGCAGGAGCAAATAAATCCCATAAGAAAGGATTGAGTAAGTAAAATTCATTAACATTTACCAGAAAGGAAGTTTCAGAATGAAGCCATTCCCCAAGTATAAGTTCGCCATAAATAAACATTTATTCACTTTTGATTGAATACAGTGATCGTTCTGTCGTCAGGGGACACAGTTCCAGGATCTGTTACACAGTTCAAGCTTTCTCTTTGAACTTAAAGTTGTTTTTATTTTACAAATATGTACAGTCTTTTTGTAAAAAGGCAGTTTTCAGTAGCAGAAAATTCTGTTTCACTTTGTGGTATCATAGTTACCAGTATATCTAAAACATGTCAAGTCAACATGAACAGGATAAGAAGATGTCACAGACTAAAGCGACTTCCCTTGGGCCTGGGGAAAAAATTTGTACCTTTTTCCCCCCAAAAGTCTAACCTCTAAGGCAACTGGTTTCTAAAATCCTCAAAATACATAAATATTCTTTAGTGACTTAACTCGTATTCATTAGATGTCCCTTTTCACCATCCTGTCTATGAGCTTCCATGGTTTTCCCTGTGAGGAGGATTCCAGGAAATAAGTCACTGACCATACCGTGACCAACTTAACACAACTGCGCCTTCGGTAAGTAGTTCATGGAATGCTTGAGGCTGGTGACAGTCGTCTTGTAACCTGCCCATTTAGTGGGCTGGGTTTACATAATGTATCTAAACTTTTATTGCAACCTAATTATGTACAGAAACAATCTTACAAACCTTGAATATATTTTATATATCCCCTTCTCTAGCCTTTCAAATGGGGCTTAAGAGAGAGAAAACGGCATCACTTCACTGCTGTAATGATTTAATAATAAATCAAGCAGACCTATTACCCACACGGATAATGATGCTCTCCCTAGGGAAGCTGAATACGCACGGTCATCTTCCAGGTTCCCCTAGACTGGACCAGTGTAAAAAATTATCCCAAAGATGATGTTATTCAAGCCATTACCATGGAAGAACTAAAGTCAGCCCTTTGAATTTACAAGTGAAGTTTGCAAAACTGATACTCTCCAAGAAAAAAACAAAACAATTTTCTTGCTACTGTCTAAAGTTTCTGGCAGACTTTAGTGTTTCAACCTAATACCTACGGCATATATACTACATGCTAAATGCTGTATACTTTAAGCAAATTTTTACATGGAGTACATAATATGCTGATACATATGATACACCGGAGACGACTGAAAATGCGCGATTTAACAAGAATCATTTTCCCCTTAATGTACTTCCTTTTATCATTTTTTGTTTCCAACTTAGTTACAAAAAGTAAATAAATACTCCCATATTTTCATTTCAGTGACTTGATGCCATGAAGAATCAAGTATGAAGGTATCAGTCATCAGTTACTATAGGACGCAGACAGGTTTTAAAAAGTTCTAATGTGTATGGCTAAATGCCTCAAATAGTTTACATTTACTGATAAATAACAGCATTCCAAATTATGGACATTTAGTAATAATTATAACTTGTAAACTATATCACATATTAGAGTATATTAATTAGCACAAGTTTTCATCAATTTACATTAAATTATACTTACTAGAAGTTGAAAAAATTTGGTAAAAGAAAAACTTTTCCAGTACCTTGGAGTACACAGAATCAAAAAAGTCATCACACCATTGAAAATGTAAAAACCATGTAAACTTGAATTACCCTTGCAATAATAACAGTTGTTTTAATTCAAACTTTTATATTTACAAGGTTTTAAAAACGAATGGAATCCATATTAAAGGTACGTTATCACTAAAGTTTAAACAGAAGGATGTGAAGTCGTAATGAAAAGTCTCTCATGAACCTCCAGAAGGGCCCAGCCTTATCTAAAGTGGAACCCAATTTTGAGCGATTGAGAGTTAATGCATAGATGGAGACAACGCAGGTCCTGCTTGCGGAACGGCACGATCCTCTCCTACCTGCTGCGTCTGCCCCGACGCTGTCCATCGGGGGCTTAGCCGTGACCGTACATCAACGGTTCAAGAGAGACATTATTTCAGAGGAAAGGGAAAGGAGATCTCTATACCGGACACACTCAGTCTTTGACATAAAGGAACTGGCAGCTCGCCAGGGCCTTCTATGAAGCCACAGCCCGGGCAGCCCTAGACACCTTTCCTGAGAGCAGGCCCTCCTCTTTCCTGCTGCTGGAGGGCGGGACATGCTTCCCAGCAAGTGACCTTCTACCCAGGGATGTGCTGCCATGACTCATCGAAAATGTTTTACTTCCTTTCATCTAGGCTTCAAATGTGAAACTGAAAAACTTTTTCACAGTAAAGAGTCTAAAATATACCAATCCTTTGTTTAGCTTTCACAAAAAAAAACATCTTTCCATGGGGTGTTCTCTCTAAAGGAGTCGCAGGAATGACAGCTTACAGGAACTGTAGCGGATACCCCTACAGGGTATCCCAGCCCACAGTGCCAAGCGCTCACATTCACGCACGGACCCGCTCACATGCACACGTGTGTACACAGTCTCCTGGAAAGCTATGGCAGCAAGACCTCTTCCCTGGAGCTGGCACTTGTCGGTTATCTTACCCTTTCCTTAGAGATCTCAGCCAGTCCTCTGAGCCCCACGACCCGAGCTCTGCCCGGTGGTGATGCAAGACTAGAACCTGCTCGCCCACCACTTCCCTAATAAGCCATTACTTGGGCATTTCACACCGGAGACAGGAGGTACTGGTCACCTGGGATGCCTGGTTACTCAGAGCACTCGGGGAAGGACTGCCCTCGTGAGACAGGCACAGAAACAGGCTTCCCTTTGAGCTTAAAGGGCTGAAACAGGTACAGGGCAGGGAAGAAAGAGGAGAACACCACCGTGCCGACGACCACATTCATAAGGGCTTGCTTTCCATGGACTCGGAATTAGCAGATTATTTTAAAAAAAAAAAACAACTCTACTAAAAACAGGAATAATTACCTCCTCACCACTAAAAACGAACTTTCTCATCTGAAATCTTTGAAAAAGGATTTGGCTATTTACACTTATCAGCGCATCTCTTCCCAAATGCAGCCAATCTAACACTAATTTGACCCAATGTTTAAATTTCTCCTTGGTTTTGGTTTTCCTTTCAAAAATACATAATCAGGTAAGGACCAGGAAATCTCCGCTTACGAGACAAGCCCAAACACCAGCAGGAGCGGGGAAGGCCAGGAAGCAGCGCCTCTGGAAAGCGTCGGGCCTCCCGCGGCCCGGGGCTCAGTCGCTCTCGGAGCCCTCCTTGTACTGGGCCCGGATGGCCTGGCCGTTCTGCAGGGGCATTTCTTCATAGTCACTCCTGTCACAAAAGAGACCCTTGATGCCAATCGGCTTTTGATAGCTCCCCCGTTCCTCTCTTCCACACCGATGGGCCATTCTGGCAAGAAGGTGTTTCACAGCCCCGCGCTCCCCATTTCTATCGCCCACGGCTCCTGCCCACTCCTCGCCCCCCAGCAAGCTCCGGGGCCCACCGCCAAGAGGAACAGGTCCTCCTGTGGTCACCACCCATGCTAAGTGCTCAGGAAAAGGGAATACCACTCGTCTAGTCAGAACAATGTGAAAACAGAACCTCATGGGATCACGGGACGCTCCCGGGTGAAAGGAACATCATGATGCCTTGAACATCATTTCAGACCGACTGGCGGCCTGCTCAGTACGCGCACAAGAGCAGGCCGAGTGCTCGGGGAGGCGGTGACTTACCCGTAGATCACGTCATCGTCCGAGTCATTCAGCATGGAGAACGCGGGGTTGTCTTTCAGCTGGGACTCTGGAAACCAACAGAAGCACTTTTATGTGATCGGCCCGGGCAGGTGGGCTGGCAGAGAGAGGACACGAGCCCCGAAGAGCGGGATTCAAATCCCAGCTTCCACCGTTTATTATCTGTGGGGCCTGAACAGATCTTGCCTCCCGAGCCCGTTTCTCACGTGCAGGTCGGGGGCAGCACCGGGCCCGGCAGGCTGCTCGGCAGCCGGAGCCGCGGAAGCGCCCAGGAGCCCTCGAATGGCAGCCGGAGCCGCGTCCACGGACACGCCCGCCCGGCAAGGAAGTGAGCCCCGCTGTCCAGTCTCCCCATCTCAGCAGGGACTAACGGCGCCCCCATCGCGGAGCGGCTGCGAGGCTCGAGGGAGACCTTTTCACGAAGGTGCTTTGGGAACTCACGCAACATGGAAGCCAGGACGTCCCCGTCCTTTTCAGCCTGCGTCACAGTCCGGCTCTTCTCAGTCTGGCTTTCCCCGGACGGCCACGGCACGAGCACTCGGCAGACTTGGCGTCACACGGCTGAGGGACGTGCCTGTGCGCCGGGCCCCTCTAAGGGAACCTCTGTGCCCGTCCTGTGTCCTAACGACGCAGCCCGTGGCGCGTTCTAGCCACGACGGGGCCCCCCGGCCGCCTACGTCGTCCCCCGGCAGGGCGGTGGGGCCCGGCACCGCGGCCCCAGGGTGGCTTACCGTACAGGGCGTTCTTGGACGGAGAATACACGAAGGCCAGGGCGTAGAGGTAGAAGTTGAGCAGGCCATAGAAAGATAAGAACTCGGCTGGTGCCGCCGGTCAAGGGAAACGAGCAGCGCCCGAACACCTCGCATCTGGACACTTGGGCTGGGGTCTCTGCTTTCCAGCTGGCTGCTCCTCCAGCAGCGGCCGTCCTTTCTACCGCCCGCCACCAGCGAGGACCCAGGCAGCAGGATGCCGCAGGGAGGCCCACAGCCGAAGGTCACCGTAACCTTTCAAGGTCATCTGTAAGTGACAGGTGCACGGCGCTCTTTTCTATCCGTGAAACCCCTGGAGGTGGCAGGACCTGACGTGATCAAGTTACGCGCAAAGGGCCGGAGGGACGCGCGCGCAAGCGGGTAAATCAAGACTGAAGTGAAGGACGGGACCAGTCTCTCAAACCAGTCGTTCTTCGTCTTCTCAGCGTAACGGGCCCCTCTGAGAAGCTGATACTACGTTACTGTGAAATCGAGCCACTAAAATTTGAAAAATCTTGCATTTTCTAAGCACGGAAGAGGCCCCCAAGAACGAAGCTAAGATGTAAGGGAGTAACTCTAAAGCGCCCCCTGATGGACACCATTGCTGGAAGGTGGCAGGGCGAGGCCTGTCAGCGGCCAAGCGCCCGGGAGGACTTTAGTGCGGAGACACGAAGCCCTTCGGGCCCAGGCACACTTAGGAACCGAAGGGGCGTCCTGCTATCTTATGAGCCCTTTCTGGGGACACGGGTTTAAACTGCCCTCATCACCACAACCCGCGGAGACTGCAGCCGGGCACATCTGGGTGATGGGGAGGGAGGACTCTCAGATCGGGCTCAGCCTCCCCTCGGTGCTCTGTGGGGAGAAGCAGGCGCCCCTGCCCGAGGTTCTGCAGGAGCTTGGGCTCCTGAAGAATCCCCAGGGACAGGAGAGCAGGGAGGCGGGGAGGGTGGCAGGGAGAGCGGCCGGGGAGCGTGGCTCCCTCGGGACCGCGGCGCCCTGCCCGAGCGCTGCCCGCGGGCATGGGCCGTGGTGGGGCCCGCGGCTCGCAAGGCCGCACGGCGCGTGGCCCGCGACCACCCCGTGCAGAGCGTGCGCTCAAGCCTGCAGGCTTCCCGTCGGGAGGATATAGTTCTGGTAGTGGGTGGACAGCTCAGCTACGAAGTTGTCTTGCAGTACTTGTGCTCCAAACCTTAAGTACAGGATGACGATGCTGGAACAGAGGGGAAGGGACGATGAGTAAACACAGACGGGGCCACGGCAGTAGCTCCCCAGGACTCGTCCCATCCTCCCCGTGCACAAGGTCCCACAAGGTCCCTTCGCTACCGTTTCCGCACGGACGCCCCACGGCCCGCTCCGCCCGCGCCTCGGCTGCTCGGCCTCAGACCCGGCGGGCGCGCGGGCAGAGGCGGCTAACGGTGCCACGTGCCGCCGCCCGCATCAGGGGCCGCCAAGCTCCCAGCAGCGCGTGCCCCTCGCTTCGGCCTTAGACCTCACTGCCAAGACCAACTCCGACCACCATGACGAGGCCCCGAGGAAAGTCCGCTTCCCCCGGCCCCGTGTCCGCGGGCTCAGCCGGCCTCACGTGAGGAGGCGCGGCGCGTGTGCGCAGACACCTGCCCGCGGTCCCCGTGACCAGAAGGGTCTGAGGCCGCGGAGCTCCGCAGCCGACGCGGCTCTGCCCTGGCCGACCCCGCGGCCTCCGGGCCGGCTCCCCGCGCTCATCTCCCTCCCCGGGCTCCGCTGCCGGCGAGGAGCCAGCCCGATGGCGAACAAGAAGGCGAGTCGGAGCTCTTCACCTCCCGGCTTGGAGCCCTGCGAGCGTGCCCGCCGCCCTCAAGGAGCCGGGCCCCCGCGGCCGGCAGGGCCACACTCGCCCCTCGCGGCCTCGCCTGCCGGGACACTGCCCTCGGCCTGACTCAGCGAGCCCCCGCCGCCCCCGCCGCCCCCGCGTGTCCCCAGGGCTCCTCCGTCAGGCCCCAGGCCAAGCGTCCCCTGCTCAGAGGGGTCCCCGCCACGCCTGCCGCGTCCGTGTCCCTCCTCCGTTTGCACCGCAGGACCTGGGCTGTTCACCTGCTTGTGCATCGCCGCCCTGCTCCATGGGAACAGTCCCGGCGCGGGAGGAGCCCGTGGCCTGGAGCAGACCCTCCGGACACTCGTGGACAAAGGAGTGAGGCCCCGGAACTCGCAGGCGGAACCACCGCAAAGGCCGCACGACCTCTCGGGCCCTGCGGAGGCCGCCAGAGGTCTCCCCTCCCAGCCTGTGGACTCGGACCGCGTGAGGGCGAGGACGTGCGCGGGGACGTGAAGGGGGTGTGCGAGAGAGAGTCTGTGTGTGTCGGGGTGTGAGCGCGAGTGTGAGAGGGGTGTGAGTGTGAGGGGCTGTGAGAGCATTTGAGGGGCTGTGAGTGTTATGGAGAGGGTGTGAGTGTGCGAGGGGCGTGAGAGGGAGTGTGGGGGGGGGTGGGGGGGGGCTGCGTATGTGTGAAAGGGCGTGAGGGCACACGAGGGCGCGCGCGTGGGAAGCAGAGCAGGCGCTGAGGAAGGGCTGCCTACGCGCTCGCGCACTGCTGCTTCCCGGCGAGTGCAGATGCCGACTGAAGCGAGTCCACACCGAATTCGTGCAGTGAGCGATGAGCACGACCCGCACGGGAGGGACACGCGTGCCCACGGGAGGCCACAGCCCAGGCAGCCGCGGACCCTGGAGCCTCCCTGCGGCTCCTGCGGGAAGAGGCCTGGCAGCCACTCACTTGCCTCAAACCGCCCAGAAAGGCAAGTGACTAGATGTCTCTGGACTTGGATTTTAGCAGCAGGCACACCGCCACCAACCCAACGACCACCTGGCCCACGACCACCGGGGCCTCAGCGCCCACAGCCTCCCGCGGAAGCGTCCCCTGCCCTGGGACCCCCACGGTACCGAATTCAAACGCCCAGTCCTCTCCCCGGGGCACCGAGAGGACGCCAGGGGCCAAGCACACACGCGCGCGGTTCTAGCTGCTGCCCCAGCTACGCGGCGCCCGCAGAGCGAGGAGGAGCGCCGGCAGCGCGGCCCCGCGGGGACCAGTCCCCGCTGTCCCCGCAGTCCCCGCGGCGCTTACGGCAGCACATGAGCTCTCCCGCGGACACTCAGGGTCTGCCCTGCGCAAGAGGCACCCTGACCTCATGGACAGATCTGGCTAGAAACGCCCTAAAATGAACTCTGTGAAAGGGAAGAAAAGATACGCGTGGCAGGAAAGTACAAATGCGCTGTTTCACTTCTTTTAAGAAATAAAGTCTTCTTACCTAATGACGAGCACTACAAAAGTCAATGCAGTCAAAAATTTTAACCTGAGATCTGAAAAAGAAACAAATACCCCATTAGATCACTTGGGAAGTAAAGTCCGCTCTCATGTCAGGGAGCTTAAAAATAAAGACAAAAAATAAAGCCTCCTGAACAAAACCCCTCCTCCCTCTGGACTTTAAGCGTGTGTGCACCTGCAGCCCAGAAGAAACGCTGTCCCACCTCTCCAGAGTCAAGGAGGGTCCCCAGAGAGACTGTGGCCATTGTTATTTGGTTGTGACAGATCGAGGGAGAGGAACATAGGAGATCAGGTGAGTTGCCCTGACCCGGGACTAGGAAAAGAGCCCCGGCCGCTTCCTCCACAGGGTACAATTCTGGAAGGATCCAGGCAGCTCCAATAGCCACACTGGCACCCAGGGCCAAAGGGACCCTCCACCCCACAGGCCTCCCTCCAGTGCTGGCCTGAGGCACTGTCTGAAAGGCCCAGAGTTACCCATTTGGCCCTGTTGTGGCTCCCCAGGGGCCAAAGGCGCTGGCCCCCCCAGCATGAGGGAGTGGGACAGGTCCCCATCCAGGTCGGGCCTCTTGCTGGGTGGACTCCAGCCACTCCTCCTACTGTGTGAGGTCAACTCCTGGCCCTCCTTACCTTGGGCCATTCATCACGGGGCACTCACCTACATAAGGCATGTGACGTAGCTCGGAACAGGCCCGCACTATCAAGAACAGAAGGTATAAAACATACACAGCCGCCACGACCATGAAGAAAATCTTCATTCCCTAGAACCACAAGATGGGCAACCGAATAAGAACAGGGGCTCAGCACTGCTCCTCCTCCCAACACCCCCAAGCGGGGGAGCCGAACATTTTTAACAGGAGCTCAGAGTCCTGAAGTCACTCCATAACACAGACAAGATGTTCCCACCGCTGCGATTTGCTTATCTGGACCCAGCCTCTCATCCTGACTGTGAGCACAGGTGGCTCCCCCAGGGACAGCCCCAGCCCTTGCTGGTCACGTGAGCCGGAATCCAAGCTCCTTCCATGACGCATGGAAAGCTCCTGGCACAGGGCCTGGGATGTGGCAGGTGCTCGGTACACCAGGGGCGGGTCTTCAGCTTTTGTCAGTTTTCTGGAGGTCTCTGGTAACAGGCACTGAGAAGCGGAGAGGTGACCATAACCACGGTGACGGCTGCCTTGCTCATGTCCCTCTGAGTGCCGGCCAAGGGCTTCTTGTTCCTGGTCATTTCCACCCGCACAACCCCTTAGGGGGGGCCGCAGTAGTACCCTTTCCACAGAGGGAAAACAGAGGACTCGGGGTGGGGGCAGCTCAGGAGCACAGGTCTGACCCACAGGCTGTCCAGGGAGCTGGTGCACCGGCCCAGGCACTGGCCCCTTGTGACCTCAGACAAGATCCTTGACTGCCCCTCAGTTTCCTCACATGAAAAATGAGGGGACTGGGCCAGACAAAAGCTCTAACAGATGAGCACAAACCTGTATTGTTTTATCTAAACCCGGGGAGTCACACTCAACCGATAGCCCCCGCATATGATCTGTCACCGAGGTCTGTAGAATCTTCCCTGAGAATATGTCAAAGCAGCTCTCCCCGTCCCTTCCTTTAGGGTCATGCCCTCAAGAAGAAAAGGCTGCTCCGAGGCCCAGCCCCTCACACACATGGCTGCAAGCCTTCCGGGGGTGTCCAGTGCCCCCTCAGGCACAACCCCCACTGAGCCTGCCCTGCCCCACATCTCCTGCATGGCTTCCTCTGCCTGTGGCCCCACACAAGTCTGCAACAGCACCTCATTCTATAGTCTCTCCTAGCCAGTTAGCAAGTTCATGTCAGCAGCACAATTTAAGTGACAAAATTCAGGAATTTTTAAAAATAGCACTAAAAAAAAAAACCCTCAGGCATCATTAATAATCCTTACCTGAAAATTTCCTGTGTCAACTCGATACTGGTACATTGGATCGTGTAATTCATTAACTCTGGAAATACAATATTATGAAAAATCATGGATCGATAATTAGCTTACTTTTCATTGTATACTTTCATTTGGCTTTTTACAAAAATCTTTTAACAGAGGTGCCTGGCTGGCTCTTCATCTCGGGGTCGTGAGTTCAAGCCCCACGTTGGGGGTCAGGATGACAAACAGATAAACAAACAAATGAATCAATCTTATTAACATAAACTACTTGCTAACCAACGGTAAGATTTTTAAAAAATAATCCTAAATTTCACATTGGAAATGCATCCAGCACTACTAAACGGTTTGCCTGCAGATGTCTATGCTGTGAAGCTACAGTATCTTCTGTCACAAAAAGTCCCTATACTAACTCTCCTGCAATGTCAAGAACTGTCTTCAGGCACCTTTTCAACGGCACGTATGGGCACTGGGAATAGACGAGCACATAAAGAAAGCTATAAAAGTCAGTGCTGACTTCCACGCAACTCATTTTAAAGTGAAGCCAGGTAGCTGAGGAGGCAGGGACAGGGCAAGGAGACGAGGCGGGCTGTGCTGTCATTATTGGGTCATGGAGTCCAGTCTGCCAAGGGCCAAAACCATAACCCTGGAAGGGAACTCGTTTCTGCAGAAACTCCTACTCGGGTGCATCAAGCTGTGACCACGTGAGGCTTCTGAGGTGGCCCCATTTCATAGGACAAAACCACCAGTTACCATGAGCCCCGGAAGCTGAAGCAGGGATGGGGAGTTCACAGATGCAAGCGCAGGGAGAAACTAAAGCTTCTGGGGGGAGGGGGAGCCAGGACCCCGGAGTCCCATTCCTACAGACGATGACAGCTCTGCCACTCTGAAGGAGAAATCTAAAACAACGTGCATGGTCTTTATCATCTTCCAGCTGGGACTAGAACTGTGTTTTCTACATGCCAGTCAGGCTGAAAGGACTCCTCAGCTCAAGTCACGCTATCAAGTCACTCTGGTGACAGAGCCCTTCCAGATGGGTTCACAAAATACAGTGAGACTTCGGATCTGCCCACCTCTGTCAAATGCTTTCCATGCCCGAGGCTTCACACATAACGAAATTACTCACGTCTGCCATATTCCCAGTGTCACAGAAGCCAACCACAATAGTCCAACAATGAAGAATTTTGGCAAATAGAAAGTCAAACACTTCCTTTCTCCCTAAAAATAAAAAAAAAAAAAGGGTAAGAAATAAGTTAGTAATTCTAGCAAACCATTAGCCCCTGGTAGACTACACTAGATCACAGATGCTCCAATCATTTCTACATAGCATGCATTCTTCTGCTGACGGAGGCTGAAGACAGAGTCTCAAGGAGAAGTTGCCTGTAAGGGCTGTCACCAGAGTGTGGACCAGAAGGACGGGGTCTCTGACCCCCTCTGGCAGGGCTGAGGGCAGAGGCTCACCTGGACGCGGACCCCGTGATACACACAGAGCCAGAAGAGCAGCAAGGCACAGAGGAACACGGACTGGAAGAGATCGTCCAGCATGCCTGGAAACCAGCTGTTCACCAGAAAGGAGAGCGGGAAGAATGGATCTGGAAGGCAACAGACAGAAGGGCCTGATGGAGGCAGGCTCACCCCACCCAGCACAGGGCACCTGTCCTCTCAGCGAGGGCAGAACTCACCATCACCTTCTCCTCAGTCACAGCCAAAGAGAGGTAGTGAACTAAAGGCTGTTTTGTTTTTCAAAAAACCAAAAAGCCAGTGAACAGATTGCCCCAGTGATCATTACAGAGCGCCGGCTGCTCCCGCCAGCCGCTCTGCCCCACAGGCCTGGGAATCCGGGTGCTGGGGCTCTGCAAGCAAACGTTTCTGAAGCAGGGGAAGAGGCACAGACGGCAGTGCTGGCTGCCTCCAGCCAAGTTCCAAGACAGCTGTGTCTGCAGCTCTTCCAGGATTTAACCACCAAACCAGTCGCTAATTGGTGAGAGCCGCCAGGCATCCACCGTGTCCCGGAGCAGCACAGCTCGCGCTCTGCAGGTGCTGCTATCTGTTCCTCCAGCGGCTCCTCGGCGGCCAGAGCAGCTCTGGGACGCCTTCCAGCTTCAAGCTTTAAAGAGGGAAAGCTTCAAAATACAAAGGGGCACCTACCATTGTAAAGCAGCAGCAGAGGCAAAAGAATGGACATCCACTTCTGCTCCATCCCCCAGTCTCGCATGGAAAACTTCCGGAGGGAATGTGCAAACAGGCACTACAAACCGAATCAGGAACTCAAATTACTGTGTTTGCTTCTGCCTTGCTCAGTATCACTATCACAGTATCACGTATCAGGTAAAGTCTTCCCTGAGTGAGGGTCAAAGCTGAGTTAACCCCTTGCTGCACTGACTGAGACTAAGGTAAGAAGTGAATCCCTGGCAAGGAGCTGCGGTACAATGGCACAAGCTGTTCTCCGAGGGGCAGGAGGGGGCGGGGAAGACACCGGCCATAACTCCCTACCCACTCCAGCTCCCTCCCAGGACAGGCTACTTCCATCAGGTGGGCCCCACACAGCCACACAGAGGACCTCCCTGTGGCAGGCCACACGCTCCCACCCAGGCGACATCTACAGATGGCACCAGCTTCTAAGGAGGGCACCAGGGCTCCCTGAACAAACACTTCCCTGAAGAAGCTGTGTTGAGCCATGGGAGTGTCTTTAAAGTACTTAAAAACAGCACACAATTTGTATAAAAGACCTGGAGTTTTTTGTTTTGTTTTTTTCTGTAATCTAACATAAGCCAATGATTTCCTAGGGAATTTGGACTTCCTGGGCTGATGGGCCATTTCTCCCAGGCTGTGAGGCTCAGCCTCATTTCTCTCATTTAAGAACATCGTACCCTGGGTGCCCACCCTTTGGGCTCCAGAGTGCGGCAGCAGCCCCTCAGACAACAGAGATGCTTCGAGAAACAGCAAGGATTTCTGCTGAGCAAACACAATCAGCAGCTCTCCACTCAGCTTCAGCAAGTTCATCAGGGGAAGCCCTGGGAGTGGCTGGGACGTGATCTCCAGCTCTCGGCAGAGTCCAGGGTCTGCCAGCGGCCGTGTCCTACCCCCTCATCTACAGGCAGGTCCCATGTCACCACCAACTGGCACTTTCCTCACACGTCTGTTCCCGACGAGCCTATGTCCTTCTGCATACAGTTGGACTGTGAAGCACCAAGCTGTCCTTGCTTGGGTGGCAACTGGAGTGGCCCCCACTGCAAAGAGGGGACCTGGCTCCTGCATGGCACACCCTCCGTGTCAGCAAGGGGCAAGCAGCTGAGGGGTGGGATGTCGCCCTCCAGATGGCGCAAAGCACCACCGCAAGCCCCCTCTCCCTCCCCCTGTACGTGTGTCTGTCTTGATGTTCTTCCTCCAGTTTTAAATTCCCATCTTCAGTGACTGGGCCTCTGTGGGGATCACTTGTACTTCAAGGGTAAGCATTTTCCCCAAGGTCACAGGGTGCTTGCAGACACTGAACTCAGACCCCAAAGGAGCCAAAAGCTCATAATTCCAAACCCACTCATCTGAGGCCTCCCTCCTGAAAAAGCCCAGAGACTTTTCGGTACAATTTTCCAAATGCAAAACACCCAAGCGTGTGCTGTATCATAAAAAGAAGGTCGTTCAAACAAGCCATGTGAAATGGCACTGTCACTGCACCCTGATGAGCATTTACTTAAAAGCCAGGGGTCTGTCCTCACTAGGACACCACACAGAGGTCCTTATGAGCAGATACCACACGCTCCTTCCGCACCACAGCGTCCTATCGGACATTCGGAATATTGGGTAACGTCAGGTCGGCCCACTGGATGGAGCATCATGGAGTTCAGATAAATCTCCTGTGTGGCTCACACTTTTTTATTTTAATTTAAATCCAGATTAGTTAACATATGGTGTAAAACTGGTTTCAGGAGGAGAAATTAGTGATTCGTCACTTACATACAACACCCAGAGCTCGTCCCAGCACGTGCCCTCCTTAATGCCCATCGCCTGTTCAGCCATCCTCCCTCCCGCCTTCCATCCAGTAACCCTGTCTGTTCTCTACAGTTACGAGTCTTTTACGGTTTGCTTCCATGGTTCACACTGTGATAACCCTAATTCGTAAATTAACCCAGCCCTTGTTAGGACTCTGACGTGGTCTGTCAGGCAAATGGGACTTACAGTGACAATGAAGGTAAGCACCACAAAGACGAATCGGAACCAGATTTCCAGCTGGGAAAATGCAGGGTCATAAGTCTTCCACTAAAATGTAAAATAGGAAAATAATTGAAAAAAATATATCTAAAAGGAAGTATAACAGTTTATTAATAATAGTTATCTCCAGATATGATACTATAGGTGATTTTAAATGTTTTCTTTCCTTATGCCTTCTTACATGTTCTAAAATTTTTAACTCTTACTACATTTTATTTTTATATTAATGAACACAGACCTTAAAAATCTTTTTTTTTTAAGGTTTTATTTATTTATTTGTCAGAGAGATAGAAAGCACAAGTGAGCAGAGTGGCAGGCAGAGGGAGAGAGAGAAGCAGGCTCTCCGCTGAGCAGGGAGCCCGATGTGGGGCTCGATCCCAGGACCCTGGAATCATGACCTGAGCTGAAGGCAGCCGCTCAACCAACTGAGCCACCCAGGTGCCCCCAGACTTTGAAAATCTTAATTATAAGAATTGGAAATAGTTTTCAGTGGTCATACTAATGATACATCTGATAGACAAATTATTCTGTAATCACAAGAAGAACATCTGGCTTTTAAATTTCATGTCAAAAAATCAATGCTGTCAGCGTACCTGAGTGGCGCAGTCAGTTAAGTATCCGACTCCTGACTTTGGCTCAGGTCATTACCTTACAGTTGTGAGATCGATCCCCACATGGGGCTCCACGCTGAGTGTGGAGCTGCTTAAGATTCCCTCTGTCCCTTTTCCTCTGCCCGCCCCCACCCTCACACGCACTCTCTATCTCTAAAAAAGAAAAATCAATACTGTCAATTCCTTCATTAGAAAAAGCCATGCTGGGGCGCCTGAGTGGCTCAGTGGGTTAAAGCCGCTGCCTTCGGCTCGGGTCATGATCCCAGGGTCCTGGGATCGAGCCCCACATCGGGCTCTCTGCTCGGCAGGGAGCCTGCTTCCCTTCCTCTCTCTCTCTGCCTGCCTTTCTGCCTGCTTGTGATCTCCGTCAAATAAATAAATAAAATCTTAAAAAAAAAAAAGAAAGAGAAAAAGCCATGATTTCCATTAAAAGAAACAGATTTTTTAAAGATGCAAAAATGTGAGTAGGTAGGATGTTCTAAAAAAGACTAAGTGAAACACATAAATATGAACCTGACACCAAAAAGTACAAGGGAATTACAGGTGTCAGCTCTCACACTGACTGAATAGATACACTCCAACAGATACACTCCTAACAGAGCCAAGGAGGCATGCACCACATACCAAGAGCAGGCAGAAGGCAGCCCTCGGTCGCAAGCCAGGTTTCTCACCAGACCCCAGAACACTGCCCTGCAATGGGCCAATGAGCCCCACTGTTTTCATGCATTTAAAATCATTTAAGCAATTTGAAAAATCTACTTCACAATTCACAGAGTTATAGATGTGAGATTTACCTAACTTACCTGAAACATTTAAAAAACACACACAGAGAGATAGGTACACATACACACAGTTTAAGACACTGACAGGAGGCAATGAAGGACAGTAATCTCTGGCTGTTAAGAGAGAGGCGCACCCTTTAGCTGCCCCGAGCCACATGGACATGGACAGGCTGCTATATGGCCAGGGAAGCAATCCGCTGGCTGTGATTCAAAGGGTACAGAGAGGAGAGCTGGAATAGAGAGTTCTAGATACCTGCCAAAGGTGGTCCCCTCGCATCTCCACCTGAACACTGATCCAGGCATTAGTATGAGTAAATCACCTGTGGCTTGGGGGAAAAAATCCGTGAAAAGGATCACTGGCTCTCAGAGAGGGCAGGAATAGTGCCTGGTCCCATGGGCAGAGAGAAATAAAATGCACAAAGGGGCCCTGGGTAGCATACCCCAAATGCTTTTACCCCAGCGGTAGGAAGAAAGTACCTTCAGATTTCATGCTGCTTTGGTCCCACCTAGCAAAGTTTAAAAGCAAGGCCTAAAAAAAACAAGCCATTTCCAAGTAACTTCACAATATCCCAGAACAAAGCTCAAAGACATTTATAAGAATACAAAATCTAACATCAATAATGCCTGCCATTAAATAAAAAATACCAGCCATGTAACACTGTGTGTGTCAACCATACTCAAAAAAGAAAAAAGAAAAACACTTAACATGTAAGGAAAAAAAAAAACAAGTAAATCTGAACTGTAATGAGGAAAAAAAAAATCAATCAAAACTGCCCCAGGAAACCCAGATGACATGGAATTAGCAGAGCAGGGCAGCGAGAAGCTCAAGGAAAGTCTGAACACGTGAGGTCGGAATACGGATGAGCAACAACGTGGAACAGTCGTGGCAGAGATGAGTGGGTGTGGAGATGTCACTACACGTGATCTTAAATGATCCAGAGCGAAACTGAACAGGAACTGAACAGAATAACCTGTGAGACCACTGCAAGTGGCCAAAGAGATGTGAATTTGACCTTGGCCAGGGGCGGGGGACAGGAGGGTGGGCAAGAGGATAGAACAAGTATTTGAAGACATAATAACAGACAATTTTCCAAATTTAATGAAAACTATGAACTCACCAATTGAAGAACTCAGCAAAGCCTAAGTCAGAGAAGTGAAGTAAAGTACATCAAGGAGCACCAGAATCAAAGCGTCTAAATATGTCAGAGAGAAAAGTCTAAAACGTCAGGGTAGCGGGGGTGGGAGGGCAGGAGCATCTATTCAGAGGACAAAGATAAGGAAGAACAACACATTTCTCGCCAGAAAAATGCCAGCCAGAAGACGGTTTCAGAGTGCTGCCGCTGAAAATCACCAGGCCATAAACCCCTCACATACCTACCAGAAGGGCTAAGATTAGCAACCGCCCCGGTGCTGGAGAGGAAGGGAGGCGACTACAGCTCTCTCACTGGCCGCTGAGGGAACGGAAAGCAATACGACCACTCCGGAAACAGTTTCTCAAACGGTCAAACACAAGCCTACCGCATGACCAGCCACGCCAATCCTGGATATTTACCCAAGAGACATGAAAGCACATGTCCACACGTGCTCACAGAAGCTTTGTAGCAGCCCTAAACCGGAGACCATTTAAATGCCCCTGGACAGGTGAAGGGACCCATGACCTATGCCGTACTGGCTCACTGGGATCAAAAGGAATGAAAAATGATACATCCAACAGTGTCAGTTAATGGCAAAATAGTTATGTTGAGTGAAGGAATTCAAACAAATTGTAAGACTGTGTTTATGTAAACAGTTTAAAAAGATTTATTTATTCTAGAGAGACAGAGTAAGAGCAGGGGGTGCGTGGGCAGGGCGAGGGGGGGGGGGGAAATCTCAGGCAGACTCTGCGTTGAGCATGGACCTCGACGTGGGCTCCATCTCATGACCCTAGGATCCCAGCCCGAGTGGGAACCAAGAGTTAGATGCTTAACCAACAGAGACACCCAAACGACCCGTGTTTATGTGAAATCTTACGGAAATACGAACGAATCCATGAAGAAAGCAGATCAGTGGTGGCTGGGGGATGAGAAGGTAACAGGGGAAGGGGCATGAGGGAACTTTCAGGGAGTGAGGGGTTAGCATAGCGTCTTGATTACGGTCAATGTACCACAGGCCCTACGTATGTCAGAACGGATCAGACTTTGTATTTTAAATACGTGCAGTTCCTTGTATGTCAATTATAGTTTGACAGAGCCTCGAGCAAAGACCAACACCTAACAATCAGTGCTAACGAGACGGCAGAAATCACAGTGATTAAGGGCATATGAACTTCAAAGTCAGGGACTCAGGTTCAAATCTCAGGGCTTCCATTTTCTAGTTGGGAAACTAGCTTCATCTCACCCTCAGATTCTCTTCCACAAAATGGGGAAACTATTACCTACTTTGTGGAATTATCAGAACACTTAAGTAAGGTGATGCTTACAGAAGTTTAGCACAGTGCCTGGCAAACAGCACAAGTTCAGGGCGCCTGGGTGGATCAGTTGGTTGGGCAACTGCCTTTGGCTCAGGTCATGATCCCAGAGTCCCAGGATCGAGTCCTGAATTGGGCTCCCAGCTCTGCGGGGAGTCTGCTTCTCCCTCTGACCTTCTCCCTCTCAGGCTCGCTTTCGAATAAATAGATAAAATGTTAAAAAAAAAAAAACCAACAACACAGCACAAGTTCAATAAATAACAGCTGTTACTGTAAATCCCAAGTGTGAAACAACTAACTATTATGATCACTGCTTTAGTGTTTAAATGTTAAATAGTATCATTTACAAAAAGATCACAGTGGCAGTTATGAGCACTGATGGGGTTATCAACATCCTATCCAAATAGAAAAAAGTATACTGTGTATCTTAGTTTGAAAAACCAGATTGTAAAACATAACCAAGAAAAGAAAGAAAAAGTCTTAGCATCAGGAAAAAAATTCACAAAACATGTTTAAAGTTACAATGATGAAAAGACACTGAGGAGGAAAATAACTAAGGACCCTTACAGGAGGGGGGCTCTGTCAGAAGAGCATAGAAAAACTTGCTCACTTTCAAAATTAGCACTGGAAAACAACGCTTTATCCAATAAATGTAGCTAAACATAAAACATGCCTTTAGTTCTAGACTAAGAGTTACAGGAAGGAGGCGGAGGAACGTGAGCTGGAACAAAGCACAAGATGCTGGCCCGTGGCCAGAGCACTGGGCTGGCAGGGGGGCACAGCGGACCCTCGGAGCAGTCCTCTTCAAGCTCCCACTGTGCCGTCCCCTTGTCCTTCCTGATCTAGGGAAACCACGTCCAGCTAGGGCTTCTCTCCGGGGCTGCCTTCACCAGCAGCAGCCGAGCGGAATCACCTCTGTGTTCCTCTGGGACAGGCCAGTCTCCCAGGCCAGTCTGGTATTCACTTGTGCCACTGGCTTGAAAAGTCTTTCTTTTCCCTTGACCGAGCCCAAGAAGAGCACGGGAAGTTCAGGGAACACGGCTCGGGCCCCTCCGGTGCAGACAACGGATGCAGAGTTGCCGGGGCTGGGAGAAGAAAGGTCCTCGGGGATTGTCAAACCACTGGCCATCCCATGACTGGGATGACAGCCGCTGTGTGGACCTCACCATATGGAATTAGGGGAGTTTGTTTTTGCATTTATTTTTTGAGCACAAATGTGTACATTTGAGATTAGAAAGTAAAATAAGTAAAAGGAAATAGAGTAAATTCCCAGAAAACATTCAGGCTTTAGACATCTACTTTGTAATCTTAAGAGCCATCAAGCCATTCACTGGCATGCGCCGCAAGGTCCTCTGGCCTTCACAAAGCCACCTTTGTTCTTCCAGGGACTGGGCTCACCCCACGATACCACAAGCTGACTTTGGAACAAGTATCCATTCTATATCCGAGGCCATTTCTCCCTGATCACGACCTACAGAGTTTTGGTCCGGTTCTCCAGTCATTCATTCAACATTTGCTGAGCCCCTACTTTGCCCCTTGCAAGCAAATATGGTGTCAAATACTGCACAGACAGGACACCACGAGCTCAAAGCAAGTCAGTCCCAAAGCAGAAGCTAATGTTTCAGCAGAGAACAAATACTTCATGATGCCCCCCCCCAAGTCCTTTGACTGGAAAGGCCACAGGAACACCCAGGGTGGGGGTGCATCGGGGTACTGGCTGCTCAGGCTCGTGGTACTCCTAGCAACCTAGCGCAGCACTAAGCAACCCCTGGGATTGGTTCCAGGCTCAGATTCACAGCCTAGGCCTCCCAACACTTGAAAACCATAAGAAAGTTATTATATAGAAAATCTGGAGGGGAAAAGCCTAACATATGCTCTTGGAATCTGAACTATGAGAACAACAGGGCAAGTATGACCCAAGAATCCGCTCAGTGCTCTCAAAGTACTGCGGGCTGCCGGTCCTCTCAATTCACATGGAAACCGGAGGGTGTCCACCAGACAGAAAACTGAAGGACTCGAGAGCATGAGCTGCTGTTTTAATCTCATCCCACGGGGAAAAGTCGTGGAAGTTTTCTTTAGGAAGAAAAAGGAGGAAACGGAATGTGAACAGCTGATGGCAGTGTCACGCACGAACTGACCTAAAGGGCACTTGATAAGAGGGGAAAACGCCCAGCTCAGCCCTGAGGACATCAGGAGCCGAGGGGGCGTGTGCAGAGTTGTTCACAAGGCTCAGGAGAAATCCTGGCAGATCGCTTTTACTCGTTTCTTACTTCACGCCGGTGAAGGCAGCTGCCAGGGCTCCTTACCGCCCCGCTCCGCTCCACTGCAGGCGCCACCGTGTCCCCGCGAGCGTCCTCTCCTGAGGGGCCCCATGCGGAGCAAGGAGGAACCAGCAGGGCCCACGTGCACGCGTCGCTGTCACTAGCGGAGCTCAGGAGCCCCGGCGGCTCACGCCCTTGCCGGCCTCGGCATCTTCCTGTTTCATCTCAGCCGTTCTGGGTGGAAATCGGGATCAATTTTTAGATATATTTTATTCTATTCTACTTTCTTTACTTCCAAAATGGAAACGAAGTCAGCTTATAATAAAAAGATTAGATGGGAACGATTTTTAAAACTTTTTAAAAGGTAAAATCTCAAAGAAAGACGGCAAATAATTAAACCTATACCAGGATGTTAGTAACTGCTACAGTGCAACATAAAACTTACTTCTGAAACTTCTAGCAGCTGCCGAAAGGGAAACATGGTGAGCCATAGAGCTTTCAGTCTACTCATGAATGGAGTTTGTAACAAACGGCCAAAAGGAATTCTGTCTGGAGGTTTAGATCAGAGTTCACAACATGATGGATACTTTTCAGCAGCGATTTTATAAGAGATACATACTTTGCATAAGGTTCTCTGGTTTTGTTTTCTTTTTTAAGATTTATTTATTTGACAGACATAGATCACAAGTAGGCAGAGAGGCAGGCAGAGAGAGAGAGGGAAGCAGGCTCCCTGCTGAGCATAGAGCCCGATGCGGGACTCGATCCCAGGACCCTGAGATCATGACCTGAGCCGAAGGCAGAGGCTCACCCACTGAGCCACCCAGTGCCCCAAGGTTCTCTGGTTTCTTAATGCATCTCTGTACAAGTTTTAGATGTAACACTAAACCGTGATTTTCTGAGGTAGCTGTTCTGTAACTAAGCTCCTCAAACTGCCAGAGGGTGTGTTGGCTTCCCCTTTCAAGTATCAGTTGTCTGAGGAGCCTTTTAAAAAATAATAATAATAATTTTCTCTTCTGATTATAAAGGTAATAAAAAGCTCATTATAAAAAGTCAAAAGAAAAAAAAGAAATTAACCATGAAGCCTACCACCCGGAGATAGCCTACTAGAGTTTCCTATAATAAAAAATGTCAATCAGCGCTCTCAATTAATTTTTTTCTTTTCTTTTTTAAAATCAATAGCAGTTTGTGTTATCTATTCTGTGACCAGTTTATTATTAACAGCTGCCGAAAAACTAATTTATTCATTTAACCAGAACTCTACTGAAATACAGATTGCTCCCAACTTCCCGCTATGAAAAATATAAATCTTCGTGTGCTTTTCTAATTGTTTCATTAGAATAAATTCACAGACGTAGAATTACTGGGCCAAAAAGAACGTGCACGTAAAGGCTTTGATACACCGTCAAACTACGCCCAACACCGAGATTCATTTACACCCCCATTAGCCTGTACGAAAGAACTTGTAACCCGAGGTGTGATTTTCTTGCAGGTGTTTTTAGCACTGGACAGGTTTAAAAAAAAAAAAAATAAAAAGCATGACTTTCTGAATTCTCTGATTCTTTGATTTAGAGAAAGAAGAAACATCATCTCACAAGTCTGTTGGCCGTTTGAGTTTCTTGTCTAAACACTATGGTGTTATCCTCCAATTCAGCCCGTATGTATTGATGACAAGCCTAACTGTGGCCAGGCTCACTGCTGGGCACTGGGAATACAGAAATGTACAAAAATGGAGAAAAATCTTAGGTGACATCCCCACAGACCCCAGGGGTCTCACGTATCAGCATTCTGGATGCTGAGGAGCACCACTCAGAGCGAAGCTCTGCCTAATGGCATCATTCCAGACGAGCTGTTCCGATGGCTGCTTCCTTGCTGAGCCCTCGGGTGACAGCACGTCACCTGCCTTCTTGAGCAATGGCGGAATGACACGTACCAAGTTTACCTGAACTACGTACCAAATTCTTTAGGAATAAGTCCAAGGGGAAGTAAAACAGAGAAGATGGAACAAACCAGTATAATAGGGTTGGGGTGGACTGAGCCTGTGGGGAAAGCTGTTGAGAACGCTGACAAAGGCTGTCGCAGGGGAGGAAGCCCCGACGAAGACGGAAAGGAGAGGTCCTCTGCCTGAGAAACGCCGTGTTCTTTGCTCTCTGCACTCCTGACTCGGGATGATTCTAAAACAGCACAGGCTACAGCACAGCTGGTGCGCGCAGCGGGAGTCACTGTGCCTGGCTTAGGGCACCTGTCTCAGACCCTGTCAGGGTTCGACCTCTGCATCGTGGCCTCGAGGACACAGGCAGGATGCTGGCCAGATGTCCTGAGGAAAAAGCTCCAGGAATCTTTCGTACCACAAAGAACAGTGCCCAGATTCGAACTCAAAGGATCAGGAGAGGCTGGACCCGGAAGCCGAAACCGCTGAAAACAAATCCACGAGCAAAGGGGAAGGCCTGAGCGGCGTCGGGGAATTGTTACAATCCAACCGCAGAGGCAGAGAATGGGAAAGACTCACCAGGGGTCAGGATGAGAAGAGACCGATCGGCAGTTACGGAGGGAAGAGTCCGAGGGGTGTTCAGCAGGTGGCGGAACGCGAGCCGCCGGTGAGGAGGCCCCAGCCACACCCGGAGCGCCACCTGCTCCTTCTCCTGCGCGAGCAGCCCCCGTACCCCCCAGCCAGGCTGATGGGGGCGGCCCCGGGAAGGAGACCTGCAGCCTGACGGGTCCCGAAGCCACCCCCAGGGCCATGTGAAGAAAAGGAAGAACCTCCGAGGGGCTGAGACAACATTTTAAAGACCCGGAGAGCTATCGCGTAAAGAACAAGACTCCTTATGGGAAATGTAGAGACAACATGAAAAAAAAGTAATCTGAACGTTAACAACGGGCGCCGTCCGCTGAGTGCCTCCAATGAGCAGGCCTCGTGCGTGGTCCCGCGCTCAGCCGACCTCCAGGGTCGGGGACCAAAGTGGGGACCACAGGCGCCACCACGGAGGCGGGCGGGGTGAGGCAGTGCACGTCCGCACCCGGGAGAGGGCCCACACGTGGAACCGCCCGGTACAGGCGCCCATCAACCCACATGAAAACCTGCAGGGGAATGTTCATCGCGGCAGCATTCATAAAAGCCCCAAACGCCCACCAACCGATGAGCAGACGCACAAAATGCAATCTCCCCACACCCTGACACGCGCACAAAGCCCGCGGGGCTGACACCCTCAGATTCACACGTGAACTTCGAAAGTCCTACACGTGATGAAAGAAGTCCATCACCAAAGACCACATATGGGACGAATCCGTTCACATGAAATGCCCAGAACAGGCAAATCCACTGAGACAGAGAGAAGGTGAGTGGCTTCGCGCCCTTCAGGGGCCGAGGGAGGGACGAACGGGGAGCGACTGCTCTCGGGCTTCTCCCAGGGGACGGGAGTTCTAGCTCAGTAAAGTGCCACGGTTCAAAGGGACCCGTTACCAGCTTCACTGGATCGACGCGGCTTTCTGAGGCATCTAGTTTACACACAAGGACACAGGCTCGACGACGGTGAGCTGCACATGACGGCGCCCGCATCTAAACCAGCTCAACCCCGTACTCCTCGTCATTCTGCTGGTTATCCGGGGGCACGAGCGAGCGGAAGGAACAAAGAGGCTGGTTTCAGTGAGACACAGGACAGCAACGTCTCACAGTGACAGCTGCGCTGGGCCGGCCACATGGGAGCAGAGCCCATGCCCCGCCAGAGGTCCCGGTGGGGCCCGAGGGCGGCTCACAGGCACGGTGAAGGGGGTCCCGCCTTGTTCTTCTTTTCCCAGGAGGGTTCACCGGAGAACTCTTACTGACCTTCCAACGGGAAGGCTACTCTATTCTAAATCTCAGAACATCACAAGGGGTTTCCAAGTTCATGCTGTTTCATTAAGCTCCACTCGGTTCCATGTACTTGAGAAATTATGGTTGCCCTATAGTTTTTAAACACTGTACACGTCTTCCACTGTCCAAAATAACATGATTTCAACGCTGAGATTTATTTCAGTCATTTGACAGAAGAATGGGAGCTAAACAAGCCACAGAAACACTGAGGTCAGCTGGCACACTTACCGTAAAGTTCATTTCCTTGATGGGTAGCTTCAGGTGTTCGAATCCCACAATCACGGTATACTGCGTGTAGTTCAAGTAGCCGAGGTGAGCCACAATAATTTCTGCACACTTCTGCAAAGACGCAAGGAAGAGCTGTGTCTTTAAAGCAAGCACGACTGGCTCCCCCACCAACTGACCCACGAAGTAACACATTTCAACAACAGATGAGCAGAACTAACCATCGCCAGGGAACTTGCCAGAGCCCAGAAAAATTCCGATGCCAGCCAAAAACAATTCTTAGAAAGAAAGAACCAAATGGGTATTTTTGGAAATAAATAATAGATGATTTGCAATCATTAGAATCTCTACTTTGATGATTCAAAATAACGTCGCCTACATAAAAGAGTGAACAAGGCCACACAAACCTGACATTTGCACACGTGCACTAGTGGGGGCGGGGAGTGGGGGCGGGGAGCGTAGGCGAAGACACAACAGGTCAGACCCCCGAGCCTCCCAGTCCTCCCCGCTCTCTTCCACGGATGCTGCACCATATACAGAGTGACGGCCTGGCCCCCTCCCCCAGTGCCTGTCCTTCCCCACGTGGAACCCCAGGCCCACACCCAGCAGGGGCAATGGCTAGTGTGATTACACGGGTGTGTCACTGCCTGCCCCGGAGCCCCTGCCCCCTGTCTTGGGCAGTTAGGAGCCAGGTCCACTCTACTTCCGTGTGGCCGGGCAGCCAGTGACCTGGGTGCAGCCACGCGACCTAGCACACCCCTCAGAAGGCTTCCCATGGTCCGACAGAACAGCAGAACAGTCTCTGGGTGGCACCGTGTGAGCTGCCCCTGTGAACAGGGCAGTCACCGCTACCATGGATCAAAGGCTCCCTCCCCAAGCCGTGAACGTCTGGGGTCAGGTAGGAAAACAGATCTGGGTGTCTGCAGGAAGCCTTAAAAAGATAAGCCGACGACCGGCAGGCAGGGGTGCCGACCTAAGGGCCAGAGAAGTCAGAAGGGGTGAGTGTGCGTGTTGCCCCTGGTCTCTACAAAACCAAATTCGTTCCTGACAGGTCACAGGAGGTCACGTGGGGACAGGGGCAGCTAAGTACTGAGCAGTACTTAGTACTCAGTGAATGATCTGTGCTGCACAGACGACCACTTCTTACGAGCCTGGACTTTCAGAAGATCGTCTGAATTAACGAAACAGTTACAGCTCAGCCCGCGAGTACCTTCCAGTCTCTAAGAACTAGTAAGACCACCTGACGGTGTGGGGGTTCTCCACTCGAGCCACGGTTTGCGTACCGATCACAATGTGCCCCTGCAAGTCCCTGGTGAGAACCCAGCACTGTCACCCGCCCCACGCGGACCACGTGCTACCCGAGGTGCCAAGCTGGGATAAAAGGTGGTCAGCAGCTCTAGAACATAAAAATCCACCTTGTTTTAAGTCAGGGCAGTGGTCCTGGGAGGAGCCTGCACAGAGAGAGCAGAAGAGAGAAGACCCAAGGGTGACACAGTAGAAACTGTGGGAGCGGGGAGACACCACACGGAGGCACCAAGGGCCGCTCTCGCGGTGCACAGTGTGGGGAGCACTGCCAAGAAGCAACAGAGCAGACAAGCAGCCTCGCAGGCAGCCTGGCTGTTCCAAGGACAGGCCTCAGTCATGGTGACCGAGTCGTCCTCATTGGCCTGAGACTTGCCCCGGTTAGAAGAGAAAGTCCCCCATCCTGGGAAACTCCTTGGTCCTCACAAACCAGCAGGATCAGTCACATCAGCCTTAAGATCAAGTCACTTGGCCGCCTGTTCATCATCCCCTGCCCAGCGAGCAGGAGCAAAGCCAGGGGCGGAAGCTGGGCTCCTGCCGGCCTGGGGGTGGAGGCGAAGCCTTGCCTGTGCGTTGTCCTTTCAGACCCTGCACCCATCGTCGCATCCATTGTCCCTCCCATTTATGCAGCAGAACTGACCCAGCACCGACTGTACAGACATGGCAGGTGATCGGCTCCCCCACTGGGCCCTGCAGGGTCCCGCAACCAGTGTCCGACTTGATCCTCGCCACTCTACAAGGATGGTCAGGGAGGGCGTAGCCCCACTTTACAGACGAGGACACCGTGTTTGAGAGGCTGGCCCAGCCCTCCTCCCGTGGGTAACGATGGAGGAAGATCGACAGTCTGGACCCTTGTGCTGCTTCCCGAGCAACACCTGCCCAGGCCCACAAGGCAGACCAGGCCGCGGAGCAGCCACCTGGGGACCTTCAAGCAGATGCCCGCAGGGAGGGACCACAGATGCACCATCATGCAGCAGGACCCCTCCCCCACCTGGTCCCCTCCTGCCCGGGCAAGCAGGCCTGCTACGTCACGGTTCTGAACCAGGCAGCACGTGGCTGCCAAGGGCACAAGCTCCAGAAACAAAAGCATGGGCTGAAATCCTGGACCCTGCTCACCACGTGTGTCACCTTGGGCAAGCGCTCTGATCAGAGCCTCAGTTTCCTCTTGTGTATAACAGGGCTCTGGTAAGAGGGCCTGCCCTGTGGGACTGCGCTGGGGACCGAGGGAGACCTGGATGGATGGGAAGCCTGGCGTGAGGCCTGTCAGGGCAACCACCTGCCTAACCTCCCAATCTACACATTCTCTTTCCTGATGTTCCCTGTGCTCTCCATGCGCCTCCACGACCTGCTTCATCCCAGGGGGCCTCCCTGCTCTACACGGAGTCCCAGTTGTGACTCTTGGGACTGACAGAACGTGGCACCAAGAAAATCAAAAGTGAGGGTTCCTTTCTTGCTTTAGACCACCAGGTTTCCTATCGCACAACCACACCTACACCCTGAAGTAGACGCTCAAACAAGGAGGCCGCTCTCCTTACGAGGCCCGGGCCTCAGCTCCCACAGGTGCTCCAGAGCAGGAAACCCAAAGCCCTGACCAGAATGACCACGGCATAGCGGCAGACCTTCACAGGCGACAGGCAGCCCGTGACAGCCACCTGCAGACACATCAGGCTGTGCACACGCACTGAAGACAGGCATCGTGTGAGAGAGAGAGAACGTGTGTATGTTTTAAGAACTGAGAAGGATATCAGTGTAGAAAGTGACGTGAGCGCTCCGCGCCATCGCTGGTATGATTCGATTCTTCTACTTAGGAAAGCAGACACGTAGCAGGGTAGCGCGACGAGTAACTGCTGACCATTCGAACACACTCACCCCTGCACAGGTGAGGGTCCTTGTCCGATTGTGAACTTTGTTATGAATGAACATGGTGGTTCCGTCTTGAGCTACACCGTCGACTTTAACAGTCATGAGGAAGCTGGTCTGAATAGATGTTTCTACAAAAGAAAGAAATTCCGTGTCAGAGACCACATCAGGCACATCACACTTGCCAAGGTGAGGGTCCAGAGGGTCCTTCAACCACCTCAGCCTCAGCACATGTGAAAACCTCACACCCGTCTGTGAAGTGAAGCCCTTCTGTCAGGTTCTACGTCCAACCCGCTACCCAGGGGCCTATGTAAAAACCTACAGGACAGGCCCACCGATTTGGTCCATAAAAGGGCAAGCATTTCAAGGCCAATGAAATTTTGCTTTTCCATTTCCCACATAAATTTCTAACTTAACTTTATACTAAACTAAAATTAGATTTCTTACTTTTCTGATGGCATATTTTATTAT
>ML112100.1:0-19254 GCA_003697995.1 Taxidea taxus jeffersonii
TCATCCTGAATTCCAGATCTGACATATTACCAATGTCTGTATTGATTAGGTCCCTAGCCTTCGGTCCTGTCTCCTGCTCTTTTTTTTGTGGTGAGTTTTTCAGCCTTGTCATTTTGTCCAGATAAGAATCCGCTGTTCTCCTTGTTAAGTGAACTTGGTCTTGGCTGTATTTCTTTGATCTTCTGGGGGAGGGGCCTGTTGTAGTGATTCTCAGGTGTCTTTGCCCCAGGTGGAGTTGTACCACCCTTACCAGGGGCCGGGCTAAGTAATCCTCTCAGGTTTGCTTTCAGGAGCTTTTGTTCCCTGAACGCGCTTTCTGTAGAGTTCTGGAGGACGGGAATGACAATGGCGGCCTCCCAATCTCCGGTTCAGAGGAGCCGAGAGCTAGGGGCCCCAGTCTTCAGTGCGCCTTCAGAGAAAAGCGTTTAATCCCTCCAGTCTCCCTAGCCCACATTTGCGCTGGAGAGTGCGCGCGCGCGTCCGCCCGCAGACACCGCACGCCCGCAGACACCGCAGGCCCGCAGACTCCGCGGGCCGCCGACACTGCGGGCCCGCCGACACTGCGCGCACCCGCAGACCGGGCGCGCCCACAGACTGCGCTCAGAGAAAATCGTGCGTAATCAGTCCTGTCTCACTGGCTTCTGGGAGTGCTCCGAGCTCACCCAGCCTGTGACCAAGCGTCTCTGTCTCTGGCAGAGTCCCACCTGGAGTCCCCGGACCCCGCAGATCCCTGAGCTCTCCCAGGTCGGAGTCTCCCCGGATCTTGTGGGGACCCCTCGCACAGCGCACCGGCCAGTGCCACAGAGCACCGGTCCGTGTCACAGACCACTAGGAAATCTCGGCTCTGTCTCCGCAGCCGACTTCCCCGCTCTAATACCTGTGAGCTCTGCAACACTCAGACACCCCCGATCCTTCTGTGACCCCGTGGGACCTGAGTCCACGCTGTCCCCACGAGGTCTTCCCCCCAGTTTAGCCTCTGGAGCGATGTCCCTCCGTGGAGCCGACTTTTAAAAGTTCTGATTTTGTGCTCCGCCGCTTGCCGGGAGCCGGCCCCTCCCCCTGGGGTCTATCTTCCCGTCGCGTTGGATTCACTTCTCCGCTGGTCCTACCTTTCAGAAAGTGGTCGATTTTCTGTTCCTAGAATTGTTGTTTTTCTTCTCTTCGATCTCCTGTTGAATTTGTAGGTGTTCGGAATGGTTTGATAGGCTATCTAGCTGATCTCCTGCTGGCTGATGTCGTCTCAGCCTCCTACTTCTCCGCCATCTTGACTCCTCCCCCCCTTTTTTTTTTAGGTGAGTTTTTCTGCCTTGTCATTTTGTCCAGAGAAGAATAGATGAATGAGAGAACAAAATGCTAAAAGGGTAACAACAACCCCAGAAAAATATATAATAAATTAATCAGAGGAGACCCGAAACTGAGAGGAAAAGAAAGGGAAACACACACACACACACACATAATCCGGCTGGTGAACAAAACAGTCACACAGTTGATTTGGGGTATGTTTTTGTCTGTTAGAAGGAACTGCCTCCCAAAATTTTAAAGACAAAAAAAGTTGTACATATACAAAAATAAGGGTAAATATGAGGAAGGATAGGAATAGAAATGTAAAGATGAAAATTTAAAAAAATATTTTAAAAAACGAATTGATAAGAAGTTGGTTGAATAAAGAAAAAAAATATTAAAAAAAGAGAAAATGTGACCAGGTGGGAGACTAGAAGAAAACCATACACTAGATTTAGGGTATATTTTGGTCTGTTAGAAGAAACTGTATCCCAAAATTCTAAAGAAAGAAAAATATATATGTATGTTAAAAATAAGATTAAATGCAATGAAGGGATAGAACATGACTATAAAAATGAAAACTAAAAAGATTTTTAAAAAGGTATTGATAAGATATTGGTTAAAATAATAGAGAGGAAAATTTTAAAAAATAGAATAAGAGAAAAAAAAATAAAAATTTTACTTTGAAAGACTAAAGAATCATGGTGAAAAAGCCATTAATTCTATGTGCTGTACTTCCCTAGCACTGGAATTTTGGAGTTCTCATTGATCAGGGATCTTGGTCTTGGTTGGATATTCTTTCTGATCTTCTGGGGAAAGGCCTGTTGCAGTGATTCTCAAGTGTCTTTGCCCAAGGTGAAATTGCACCACCCTTGCCAGTGGCTAGGCTAAGAAAATTTAATATTTATTCATTTTCCCCACTTGTTTCTTCAGTTTCACTCATTTAATAATAATTAAGCAAATGTGCTTTCTTAATCTTGGAAATCTTGCAGGCATATTCAGGAGTAATCGTTTTGTTTTAAAATTTATTAATATGTTTTAATAGTTAGTTGTAATGCCACAGTGTAGTACTGAATACATCATGGTGACCACAATAAAACCACAATGGAAACATACTATTCTTCAGGGAACCTGGTGTGGTTTTACTGTGGCTTGGTAACAAGTGACAAAGAACAAACAAATCCGAAACAAATCAATCACCAGTAACATTCTTTTTTTTTTTTTTTTTCACTTGACTGAGCTTTTGTCAGTGTCACAAAATTGCAGAGCATTGGAGACTTGGATTGCATAAAGCTGTAAGTATTCCATTCCTCTTTTTGTGATTTTTTCCCCCACCTCATTTTGTTGTATTTAAATGGATTTTGTTTCAGTTTCCAGCTGGTGTGTATCCTACAGGAGTGAAATTCTGATACTGTGTTTTCAAAAAACTTAAAACTTCAGTAATTATTTAGGTTTAGCAGTTTGTGGGAAAATAAGTTGAAGTTTATCACTGCCAGCATTTCAAATGAGTGAAGTTCATTTAGGAGTGAAGAGGTCAGTAATTCAGAATGTTCTATTTCAGTTGGAGAAGAAAGTAGATAGCAAAGGGAATCCCTGTAGACTCTGTCATCAGGCACAAAGCACAGGATGGGAATTAGGAAGGCTGCAAATCTAAGAAGTAGTAGCATTTTTAAGAAGAGAGAAATAAAATAAAAATAATAGGTTTAGAAAGGATACCTTTTAGAGATACTGGAGTTTTGAGTGATGATCCTTTCATGAACTGTAGGAGGTTGAGTAATACACTTTCATTTGCCATTGTAACCATAACCATAATTACTAGCCTGCCTGTATTTCTCATTCCAATGAGAGAAAAGAAGTTTAAATTATTTTTGGTAGTTATTTTTCCTAAATGTTCCAAGGTAATCAAAGAATTTATATCAGTGATTCTTTATGTAATTTGAAGATAAAACAAGGGTTTATCACTAATTTGGGAATTAATAAAAGCACTGTCTCAAAGATGCTCTTGGGCTAAGGAAAAAAAAAAGGAGAGAGACACACAAAGAGAAACAATTATGAGTTGGAGAAACAGCAGCTAATGTACTATATTTTATGCTTCAAATTATCTGTTCAACAGTTAATATAGTCCTATCAAATTATTTTATTATCCATAACTTCTTCCAATTAAAAACAGGTAACTTTAGCATGAATTAGCATTTTACAACATATATACACTCAGGAGTAACATTAATCAGACTCACCATTAAAATATTATTTCTTTTGAATTATTTGTTTTTAAAGATTGTATTTGTATTATATGAAGAATCATAATTTCTATGGTTAACATCCACACAGCTCCTGTGTGTCCACCTCATATAATTATTGATTCATAATACATTTTCTGTAAAGACAAAGCCACATTTCAGTTAATACAAGTCATTCAGGATTTTAGAAAATAGATTTGTGGAAATTCTCTCATGATCACCTTATTTTATTTCTGATTACTATGTATGAAAGATAAATAGTGAAGAGTTTTAATTGAAGAATCATTGGAGAAGGGTATAGCAATAATTATTAGAAATACCTAAGAAGATAGGGTTAGATAACATAAATGTTAAACTATAACATTTATGCCAACTTGCTAGGCTCTGGAGGAGTTGAAAATCAATGACTTTTATTTATTAAAGGCACTAGGAAATCTCTGATTACTCTGCAAATAGTTCATGATAACTCTGATATAAATATAACCATAATAATTACTTTTCATTTTCATGGATTAACCCACTCAGAAAAAATCTTACTCTATTTGTCTGATTTATCTTCATATTACCTAAGCATATTCCAGGTTCACAAATGGCAGGATTTCCTTTCTTATATTTGAACAATATTCCACTATATGTGTTTATAACAACCTTCCTATCAATTCATCCACTGATATTTAGATTGTTTCTATATCTTGGCGATTGTGAATAATGATGTAGTGAACACACAAGTGCAGATCTCTCTTTAAACTCTTCATTTCCCTTGCATATATACCTGGGAATGGAATTGCTAGATCATAAAATTTAGTAATAAACAAAGCCTTCAAAATTTTATAATCTAAAAAACTTGATTATTTAAGATAGTAGAGATATGGAAAGGAATATACATATAAAATTTTCACCGTTGTGTTCTGAGGAAAACTTCAGGTTAAGAAAAAAATATGATTTTCCTCTAAACACAGGAATATACATATACACACTCATGTGTCTGTGTATATTTGTGTGTGTGTGTGTACTGATTTACCTTTCAACCTGAATATATGACTAGATCAATTAGCATATGTATATATACACATGGGTGCATATGTGTACATGCATGTATAAATGTTATTTTTAATTTAAATTTTATTATGTTTTATTATGCATTTCAGAGATTTTTATCTAAATTCCAAAAAATTAGTTTGATATTTGCATATGTGGTATTTTAGTATTAGCAATCATACCTAGACCAATAGACAAATCATTTAATGAAGGGTTCAATTAATCAGTCATAATTACTTCCAATTAGCAGTAATGAAAATAGGGTTATACAAAGAAGAAATATTATACAGTAATAAGTATTAATTAATATGAATGGCTGAGTACTTAATGTTTCACATTTTTTACATAAATGTTTTGTTAAACTGGGTGCAGTAAAACATAATAAATCAAGCCATCCTTTTCTTTACCATCATCATTGTGGAAAAAATTAATTTTATCTTTTAGAAAAATATTGTTTTTGTATCTTTATGTATCTATGTAGAGATAGCTATGCAAATGTTACTTCTTATACTCATTATCTTCACATCACTTTGAACCACCTTTTTAATGTGGCCATTGTTGCTGGAACCAGCAGTTTGCATGAATCCATTGGTCATTTCTCTCAGTCCACATTATATTTCTTGCTTACTTTTCCTCAGTATTTACCTGACATCACTACATGGTTTACCTGTAAGAGTTGCTCAGCCATTCTAGCTCATGAACAAACATGGAAAGGTAAAGTAGATAATTGCTCCTGGAGGGACACTTGATGATTTGGAAATAGAAGTCTGTGGATGAATACTTTTCTGTTTCTGTTAAAAATCCTGAGGCTGAATTGGTACAGCCACTTGAGGTACTTCTGGAGGATTCATGTCCCTCAAGTTTCAACCAGAGAAGTAGAATCATTAGGAAACAGATGGATGGGTGGATGGATGGATAGATAGATTTCTTGCAAGGAACTGGCTGGTGCAGTTGAGGCAGGTTTGCTAAGCAATTCCAAAATCCATAGGGCATGCCATCAGAAAGGGCAAGCTGGAACTTCTCAGTCAGGAGCTGAACTGCTGCCCATAGATGAAATTTCTTCTTCAAGGAAGACTCGGCTCTGTTCTTAAGGCATTTCAACTGACTGAATCAAGGCTACCCAGTTATCTAGAATAATACCCCTTCAATAGAGTCAAGGTATAACTTAAAGTCAATTTTTGTCATGGGACACCTGGGTGGCTCAATCACTTAAGCATCTGACTCTTGATTTGGGCTCAGGTTGTGATCTTAGGGTCATGGAATCCAACCCCAAGTCAATCTCCACACTTAGTGGGGAGGCTGCTTGAGATGCTCTCTCTCTTCTCCCTCTACTCACCCCTTCCCCATGCTTGTGCACATACTCTCTCTCTCTGAAAAACAAACAACAACAACACTTTTTTTAAAAAGTCAACTTTTTAAAGATTTATTTATTGGGGGAGGGGGATAGTAGGGGGAAGAGCATATGGAGAGGGAAACTTAAGCAGACTTCATGGTGAGTATAGAGCCTGGTATGGGGCTCATTCCCATGACCCTGAGATCATGACCTGAGCTTGAACCATTAATTGAACATTTAATCAACTGTATCACCCTTGTACCCCCCAAAATTCCATTTTAATTATATCTACAAAATATCTTAAGAGCAAACATTAGATTGATATATGATTAAATAACTTAGGACTGTGATCTGGCCAAATAGTCCATCATAGGATTTGAGCCTTATTTGTCCAGAACAGAAACCAGCACAATAACACATCCTTGGTTTGACTTTACTGTTTTACTCTTCCCTGACACCCTTGTCCTTGATGCTAGGAGACACATAAACTGTCTGCATGCTAATCCTTATTGTAAGCTCTATTTTGGAACATAGGCAATTGATATGAGATGATTGGTATCAAAGTGGCCTTAGAAAGCAGATGCTCAATATGGCATTCTGGTGAGATATAAGCCACAGGACAGACAGCAATAAGGACTCCATTGATGTTAACAGTAGTAGTAATAATAATCCTTGGAATGCAGAATTATTACTAAGAACCTCACTAGTGGAACATTTTGGTGAGGTATATATTGGTTTTATGTGGCTGTCATAACAAATTACCACAAATAAGGTTTTTCTTTATTCTATCACAGTTCAGAGACCAGAAGTCTGAAATCTAGGAGTTGGCAAGACTATGCTGCCTCAGGGACTTTAAGAGAAAATCTAGCCCATGTCTCTCTTCTAGGTTCTGGTCTTTACTTCCAGAATACATGTTTGAAACTTCAATTTATACTGTAGGGAGTATACTTGAACATTTTGAGACAGTGGGCATTATAAGGACTTGAGTTAATAGCTTGAGATCAGTATTAATAGGCCTAAAAGAAAATGATAGGCTCAGATTAGCAAACTATTAATAACACACTATGAATATCAGAATTACACCATGGGAACATTTTAAGGAACATGTTACCTACAGCTGCAAAGTAGACTGTGCTGAAAAATCAGGGTGATATTTAATTTTAGTGGTGACAGAGCTCCAAAGGACACCAAATGCACATTCTCAGAGAGCTATGCCCAAATCAGGACCCAGATAGGGGAAGAGTAGAATGCCAGTATATATGATGGTGAAATTTGCATCAACATCACTGAGAATTTTGAACTCCCAATATTTCTGCCCAAGGGAAATAGTTCCTTCCTTATTATGCAATAACAGCTTTCTCTCACTTGGAAACCATGCATAAATCTCACTTGAGGCAATTGTCACAAGGATGCTCTCTGTCTACCTCAACATCTCAATTTCCAGGCTTATCTTCATTTGTCTTAAAACCAATAAACAGGCTGAAGTTGCTAAACAGATTAATTTGGAAACAACTTCAATCTTATTAGATTTCCAGGAAAGGCTCACAAGAAACATGTCTTCTAGGTAATGAATGTATTGGTAAGAACACATGAGAATATTTAAGAAGCTCAGCAGGCTAGAGTTGAAAGTAGAAACTGATTTACCTTGCTGTTCCAATTACCATGGTATTGCCATGGAACTAGTTTACTTAGTACTGGTGGGATTGATAGTATTCTCAAAAACCAGAGACTAAGATTGGTACTCCATGGTAAGAAGGAAGATAGACATTACCAAAATAGATTCTAAATTAGGGTGGTATCCAGTCCTGACCTGTATGTTTCCAGAAGTGAATGAGGAACTAGTTTATTTAGTCTATCACAAGACACATCAACCTACTATGCTATCATAGAAAACTCTGGTAAAGATAGTCTTTCAGTCAATGGTAGCTGAGTTAATAAAATTATAATCTGTAAAAATTGACCATAAATTGTTATTGAATTTGAAATTGGTTTACTGCTTCTGTGTGTGTGTCTATGTATGTACGTGTGTGTGTATGTGTATATAAATATACACACACACATACATGTGTGTGTGTATATTTATATACATATAATTTTATTTTTCATGCTGAAGGTTATAGGGATGAGACCAGATATAGAGAGGTATTCTGGCAAACTAATATGTAATACAATTTTGAAGAATTTATACATTTTGCACTTTGTATGATTTCTGAAGTCCAGAGTGACTTATTCTATATCTCTTGTCCCAGTACTCCAAGGAGCTGGCTGACATCTATAACTGTGAATCCATAAATCTTCTGTGGGTTTAGCTACTGGCTTTTTAAGGAAAAGGATGCTGATAAAGGAATTTATTTGCTCAAAATTTATAAGTAAAGAAATGAAACATTTCAGTACTTTAACTTTGTAATTTTAGAGGAGGATTATTGCTGATAAAAGTCTCTTTCTAAATTTATAATGTATCTTAGTCAGGTTTTTCAGTTCTTCATCAAAAATATGAGGCATATTCAAAGAAAAAAAGTCTAACTATAATTTCCTGAAAAAAATCCTATGAATGGAAGCAATTATACATATTTTAATGAGAATTACCTAAGCTTTCAGTAAGCACTGACAATTTTCATATTTGAAAACAATCTATATTGCATGGTATGTTAATTTTCATCATTAATGAGAAGAGTATTATACTCTAATTAATTTTGTAATTAAAATAATGGTATTTAAAATGTCAAATAATCTAAAACATGAAATGCAGATTTTAAACAGAATATATTATCATAATGCAAGTCATTATTAACATAAACTAAGTGGATTTGTTGATGTTTATTTAAAGTAGGTGCTTTAGTTGTTGAAAATAATATTCTCTATAGGGATAGACAGGATTTTATGAAATGGTTCAGGAAAATCAAAGGTAAGGGCATTAATGTTTTTTCCTAAGAGATGTGTCTCTCAGGATTATACTAGTTGCTTATTCTGAGTAGGTGTATGGCTTGCTACTGTGATTCTGGGCTCTTCTATTCTACAGGTCTTAGTGACCAAGGGATGATGACACTAGGGCACACTACCTCATTGCAGCCAGTGTTCCTCACTGGGCCATTGGAAACAGGGTAAAATCTGTATGTGGTGATTGACCATGACCATGAAAAGGGGGATTGGTTAACTGATAAAGACCTAAATGAAATTTATAATTATGACACATTTGGAATATTTCATAATATCCCATTGATTAGAGGCAATGATTATCAAGAGGCAGGAGGCATCCCACACCTAACACAGGCAGGGCTACCAAAGTTCTGTATGTTACCCTTATGTAGGGAAAACATTATCTTCCTTCTCATTATAATATTACATAGGGTTTGTTAGTAAGAATGAGAAGGAAAATGAGCAGTTAGCGGTTCTGGACTCTTACAGCAATGGATTCATGATATTATCTCCTGGACTCAGTAGCAAATTGCAACCTTGTTCCTCTTACTGGAAAGGGAATGGATCTATTTTTTTGTTTTTTGGTTTGAAGAAAAGTTGCAATGCTCAGCAGAACTATTTTCTGGGTTTGGATGTATTAAAAGATAGTTTGAATTCACAGTGGCCCCTGGGTGTAACGTAGGGCAACTTTTCTTTTTTAGAAACACTTCCCTCCAATGGAGGAATTTTTTTTCTTCTACTCTGTGTGAATATTTTTTTTAATTAAAATTTTATTTATTTATTTGAGAGAGCAAGCGAGCAAGAGAGAGAGAAAGCATGAGCAGGGGGGTGAGGTAGACGGAGAGGGAGAAGCAGACTCCCCGTAAGTGGGGATCCTGATACAGGACTTGATCCTAGACCCAGGGAGCATGACCTGAACAGAAGGAAGACACTTAAGTGACTGAGCCATCCAGATGTCCCTACTTTGTGTGAATCTTAAGGTAAAATAACTATGGGATTCCAAACTCAAAAATACATATGTGACCCAGACTGGGCTACTTTCAGGCTATCACTAGGAATGTAAATGGTAACCAGAAATTTTGAGAGCATAATCTAATTTACTAAATAGAAGATCTAAGATTCCCTGCTGTTTTTGAAAGCCTCGGTCTTTCCTGTTTGCTGCTCTTTGGGTTCCTTCAATCCTGTGACCATATATGCTATTTTTGTTGAGTGTTTTAGTTTTGTTTGTGGAGCTGACTATTTCGCTAATTTTGATCCTTAGTTCAAAACTATTAGCTCTGATTTTCATAATGAGGAAGAAAAAGGAAAATGATTAGAGGCATAAAAACTGAATAAACTTTTAAAACATGTAGCCTCTTATATTCTTTTTAGTGTAGTATAAAATAGAAAAAAATTGCAATTAATGTATCGTAATATTATTTCAAGTATATTATTGCTTAGAATAAGGCTAAGGAAAAACAAAAGGACTAATAGTCAAGGAAAATTTAAAAAAATATTAAATAGTATACCAGTATGACAAAAAAATACTTGTTAAAAGGGATTAAATAGGGGTGCCTGAGTGGCTCAGTCATTAAATGTCTGCTTTCAGCTCAGGTCATGATCCCAGAGATCTGGGATCAAGCCTGGATTCAGGGAACCTATTTATCCCTCTCTGTCTGCCTTCCCCCACCCCCATTCATGTGCTTTCACTCTCTCTGTCTCTCTAAAATAAATATATTTTTAAAAAGAGTGATTAGATATGTAACACTCTTAAGATGCAAAGAAAATGAGCCAAACAAATATAATAGCAAAATAGAAGATGATGCTCTGCATATATGTGTATATATATGTGTGTATAGAATTGAGGCCGTGACAACAAATATTTGTGGTAGCTACTTTGATTTGGATTTATGAATAATTTGTTTTATTATTTATAATTTCTACATGCAAAACATTTTTAAAGATTATTTATTTACTTATTTATTTAGAGCATGAGTGAAGAGGGACAGAGAGAAAAAAATCTCAAGCAGATTCTGTGCTGAGCACAGAGACTGATGTAGGGCTAAATCTCACCATCCTGCAATCAACTTGAGCTGAAATAAGGAGTCTGATGCTCAACCTACTGATCCCTGGTGCCGCTGCAAAAAACCTGAACCCAGGTGCCCCTGAGAAAACATTTCTAAGTATAAAATCAAAATCATATTCTCATTTCTTGAAATTGTTAAATCAGGAACTATAAAGGAGATTAGATTTTTCTTATTTACTCATATACACATACAGACAGATGATAAAGAGATACACACACACAGAAACATCAGTCCTTAGGGTCAGAAATCAGGATTTTATTTACTCAAGCAACATAGGGAAAGAATTATATTCTAGCCTTGGTCCTTCATATGTAGCTGAATCAGCCTTTGTGAGTCTCTTTTTCCTCTATATGTATATGTGTATATGTGTGTGTGTGTGTGTGTGTGTGTGTGTGTGTATGCGTACATATATTACATATTCCTTATTCATCTGGTTGGACATCTGGGTTGCTCACATATCTTAGCTATACTAATTAATAATGCAATAAACATGGGGGTGCCTATATCTTTCCAAATTAGCGTTTCATTTTCTTTGGGTAAGTATGCAGTAGTGATATTACTGGATGATATGGTATTTCCATTTTTAATTTTTTGAGGAAACTGTATACTGTTTTCCCCAGTGACTTCACCAATTTACACTCCCACCAACAGTGCATAAGTTTTCCCTTTTATTCACACCCTTACCAACACTTGTTATTTCTTGTCTTTTTTAATACTAGCCATTCTGGCTGGGGTGAAATGATACCTCATTGTGGTTTTAATTTAGAATCCCTGATTATTAGTTATGTTGAGCATCTTTTCAGGTGTCTGTTGGCCATCTGTATATCTTCTTTGGAAAATGTCCATTCAGTTCCTCTGCCCATTTTGTTTTCTGGTGTTAAATTGTGTAAATTCTTTATGTGTTTTGAATATTAACTCTTATTAGTTGTATCATTTGCAAATATATTTTTCCATTCACTGGGTCACCTTTTTGTTTTCCTGATTGTTTCCTTTTCTGTGCAAAAACTTTTTATTTGGTATGGGTCCAATAGTTTATTTTTTGCTTTTGTTTTTCTTGCCTGAAGAGATAAATCCATAAATATGTTACTAACTGTTATGTCTTAGAGATTACTGCTTGTGTTTTCTTCTAGGAGTTTTATGGTAAGTCTCATGTTTAGGTCCTTAGTCCATTTGGAGTTCATTTTGTGTACTCTGTAAGAAAGTGGTCCAGTTTCATTCTTTTGCAGGTAGCTGTCTAGTTTTCCCTACACCATTTTTTGAGAAGACTGTCCTTTCACCTTTGTATATTCTTTTCTTCTTTGTTGTAGATTAATTGACCACATTAAATGACCACATTTAAGTGTATGTTTATTGCTGGGCTCTTTTCCTTCTTTGGTCTATGTGTGTATTTTGTACCAGTATCATACCCTTTTGGATACTACAGATTTGTAGTATATTATGAAATCTGGGATTGTGATGCCTCCAGCTTTGTTCTTTCTCAAGACTGTTTTGACTGTTCATGGCCTTTTCTGGTTTCATACAAATTTTTAGAAGAATTTCTGTAGTTCTATTAAAAATGTTATTAGGGACGCCTGGGTGGCTCAGTTGGTTAAGCGGCTGCCTTCGGCTCAGGTCATGATCCCAGTGTCCTGGGATCGAGTCCCACATCGGGCTCCTTGCTCGGCAGGGAGCCTGCTTCTCCCTCTGCCTCTGCCTACCACTCTGTCTGCCTGTGCTTACTCTCTCTCTCTCTCAGACAAATTAAAAAAAAAATGTTATTAGTATTTTGACAGGGATTGCATTGAACCTGTAGATTGATTTGAGTAGTATGGACATTTTAGCAATATTAATTTTTTCTAATCCATGAACATGGAATATCTTTCCATTTATTTGTTATCCTCCATTTTTTCAACAACATCTTAGAGTTTTCAGGGTATGTATCTTTAACTTCTCACTTTATTCTTAGGTATTTTATTTTTTCTGTTGCAATTTTTTATGTTTTCTTAATTTCTTTCTATTTTATTATTAGGGTATAGAAAATCACCCTATTTCTCGATATTAATTTTGTACCCTGTGACTTTACTGAATTCATTTACCAGTTCTAGCAGTTTTTAGGTGGAGTCTGTAGAGTTTTCTGTTCATGGAAAAGTCTCTTAAAGATCCCTTCCCTTCCAGCACACGTTCTAAAATTAGTAAATAAATATCTTTCCAGTATACATTAGTTGCTTCTCCAACTGCTACTTCTGTGTTGTGCCTCCATGGGGTTGTTTGTTATGCTGTCTATCTAAAGGCAAGGGCTATTTCTTGTGACCCTCCAACTTTCCCAGAGTGCAGTCTGCTGATTTCTAAATTTCCCAGTGTAAAATTCCACTGATTATAAAAACTCTCTAAGTGAAACCCCATTGGTTTTCAAAGCCTAATGGAATAGGTACCCATCTACCCATGCAGGTCCCCCAAATCTGGGATACCTGGTGTGGGGTTGGTTCTTCTCCCTTCCCCATTCCTGTGGAGTCCCTCCCCTTTGTGGTTCGTCTCACAGGTTAATTTGGTTTCTAGCTAGAACTCTTCCTTTAACAATGTTTTCAGTGTGGTTGTGACTAACTGTGGAGATTTGTTCTGTCTGTCTTCAGCTTGATTTCTGGGTTGCACTGATGTAACTATTATCTAGGTGTATCCATTGAGACCAGGTGAGTTTAGGATCCTCCTATTCTCCCTATCATTTCTCTCCAGGATTTTCTATATAGAGTATCATGTCATCTGCAAATAGTGACAGTTTTACTTTTTCCTTACCAATTTGGATGCCTTTTATTTCTTTTTCTTGCCTTATTATTTTTGCTAAGAGTTCCATTATTATGTTGAATGACAGTGGTATTAGTGGATGCCCTTGTTTTCCTCCTGATTTTAGAGAAAAAGTTCTCTTCTTCACTATTGACTATAATGTTAGCTGTTGGGTTTTAATATGTGGCCTTTATTATGTTGAGGTATGTTTCCTCTTAACTTATTTTGTTGAGAGCTTTTTTTTTTTTAATCATGAATGGATTTTGTATTTTGGCAAATGTTTTTCTGCATCTATTGAGACAATCATATGGTTTTTATCCTTCCTCTTACTAATGTGTATATCACATTGATTTCCAAATATTGAAATACCATTGCATCCCTTGACTAAATCCTAGTTGATCATGGTGAATGATACCTTTTTATCTATTGTTGAGTATGTAATTCAGATTCCCTCAGTTTTCTCCTATTATTCCTTTTCTCTGTCATTATCTCCAGTCAGTTTCCCACATTGTGTCCCATATTTGTGTCATGTCTTTTTAGGCTCCTACGTTTTGACAGTTTCTTAGACTTTCCTTTTTTTAAATTTTTTTTTGTTTTGTTTTAAAGATTTAATTTATATATTTATTTTAGAGAAAGAGTGTAAAAACAAGGGGAAGAACAGAGGGATAGGTCATACAGACTCCATGCTGAGTGTAGAGCCCAAGGCAGGGCTCAGTCTCATGACCCTGGGATCACAATCCCAGCCAAAATCAAGAGTCATACACCCAACTGACTAAGCCATCCAGATATCCCAAGATATGCTTTTTATAGCATTGGCAGTTTTGAAGAAGACTGGTCAAATATTTTGTAGAATGATCTTAATCTGGTATTTGTTTTTCTCATGATTAGATTGGGGTACAGTGTTTTGGGGACGAGGACTAGAAAGAGAGTAACATTTTTATCACATTATATTAAGGATATTTACTAATAAATATGACTTATCATTGTTGATGTTGACCTTGAGATGGTGTTTGTCAGTTTTACTCACTGCAAATTTACTCTCTTTTCCCTTCAGAGTACATACTGTACTCTGAAATTATTATACACTTAAGAAGCGGGATGATATGCTTCACCTCTTTAAAGAAGTGCTACATAAGTTACTTAAAATTCTTTTACATGGAAGATTTATCTACTCACCCATTTGTTTCTGTGGTCAGCCATTTATTTATGGCATGGATATTCATTTTATTCTTTGTGTCATAATCCAATACTACTGTATACTGCTATATTGTGTTGCACAAATTCTTTCAGCTTCAGCCATGAACTCTTTCATTTGGCTCCTGTGTCCCCTGATAGATGTCTTTAATTGAGTTTTTATTTGTTAGTACTTTGTTAATTTCTACACTACAAGGTATTCCAGGATTATCTTGTATATTACCTGTTCTTAAAATCAGCCATTTCACCAGGAGCCCTGATTCCTTCTATTAGAAAGTGGTATTAGAAACCAAGACCTTAGTACCTAAATGTGCTTATTGCTGCTGGGGTATCTCTGTGTCTAAGCCACCTCAACAAATCAAGGATGGATATATGCATATGTATGTGTATATATATATGTATGTATATATATATACATATATATGTATGCATATACATACATATATACATACACACACATACATACACACACACATACACACATATCCTATACTAAATATATATGTATGAATAGATGTATACACACACACACATATACACACACACACATGCACACACTTGCCTATAAACATTTCTGTATCTGAGTGTACATTAAGGTAAACATAAGTTTATGTTGAGGTCTTCTGTTCTAATCCATTACCACATGGATCATTCTAGTCTTCTCCTTCTTGTCTCAACATTTCTAAAACAGTAAGAAAATTGGCTTCCATGATTTGCCATCAATTTATTGAATCATTCAATTATTATATACTTATATATAGTGTTTTCAAAGCTGTTAATCTGTGCACCATGGCAAACAACATTAGCAACTCAAGTAGAGTGATTACTTACAAGTCTCTACATTCTGTTGATGTAATGATATTTTTTTTTGTTTTCTTACTCAGTTTGTTAATCTGATGAATACATTGGTTGATATACAAAGGTTAAAACGATCTTTCATGGAATGGATTTCACTTGTTCAAAAGGTGCAATCCTTTTAATATGTTGTTAGGTTCATTTTGATAAAATTCTGTTAAGGACTGTTGTTTCTTCTGTTCATAGGAATTTTTGGTCTGTAACTTTTTAAAAATGTCTTCATTGGTTTTGACCATAGGATAATGCTGGCTGCATAGAGTGAGTTAAGTGTTGCTTCTGTTTCTATTTTTGGAGTGATATTGTAGAAATTTATCCTTATATGTTTGTTATAATTCACCAATGAAATTATCTGGACCTGGAGCTTTTTTTGGAATATTTTAAGTTATTGATTCAATTTAGTTGATAAATGCAAGGAATTTCAAGTTCTATATTCTCTTTTTGTGAGTTTTGGCAGTTTTGTCCTTTCAAGGAATTTGTTTATCCTTTCATTTATCAAAGAGGTCAGACAAAATTGTTCATAAAATAACCTTATTGTGCTTCTAATTTACATGCAATCAGTTGCAATGACCTAATTTCATTTCTGATATTAGTAATTTATGCCTCCTTTCTTCTTCATTGTCATTGTCATCATCATCTGGGTAGATGTCTGGTTTTTGTTTTGTTTGTTTGTTTTTCTTTTTCTTTTCCCCTAAAGAACCAGCTTTTGATTGCTTTAATTTTACCTATAGCTTTCCTATCTTCAGTGTCATGATTTCTGATACACACACATACACACACACACACACACACACACACACACACACACATATATATATTCATTCTTTTGTTTGTTTGCTTGAGGCTTAATTTTCCCTTGTTCCTCTGGATTTTTAGGCGGAAGCTTAGACTACTTATTTCAGGCCTTCTTTTTGCATATATGCATTTAATGCTATATATTTCCTTCTCAGTGCATATTTTGATGCACCCCACAAATCTTGTTAAGTTCTATTTTTATTTACCTTATCTTGAGACATCATCTTTGACTCAGGTTATTGAGAAGTGTGTTGTGTAATTTGTAAATAATATGGAGACTTTCCAGCTATCTTTCTTCTATTTACTCTTATTTAATTCCTTTGTAGTTTGAAAGCCTACCTTGTGGAAAACTATTTTTTTTTAATTTATTACACATGTTTTATGGTAAGTACAGAGTCTTGTTAGGTTTCATGTATGCTTGAGAAGACTATACTTTTTCTGAGTAGATTTTTCTATATATGTATATTAGATCATTTATCTGTGAGAATGTTGTTAGAGTGACCTATATCCTTGCTAATTTTGTGCCTGCTTATCCATTAATAATTTGGTTGTTCTTGAAGTTCTATCAGGTTTTGTCTCATGTATTTCATTTTTGTCAAGTAAACATATATAAGAATGTTTTGTTTTCTTAGAGAATTGACAACCTTTTATCATATAATGATCTCACTTTTATTTCTGATAATCTTCCTTGTTTTCATGTCTGATTTATCTGAAATTGGTATAGCTAATTCAGCTTTCTTTTTACTAGTGTTGCCATTGTATATATTTCTTTATCCTTTTACCTTCAACCTACTTGTGTCTTTATATTTAACATGGATTTCTGGTAAGCAACATAGTTGCTTCTTATTTTTAGGTAATCCATTCTGATAATTTTTATCCTTTAATTGTGGTTTTTAGACATTCCCAGTTTAAGTTATTATTCATGCTTTTGTATTACCATGTTTGTAACCATTTTCTATTCATTGTTCTTGTTTATTTTCCCTCCTTTTCTCCTTTGGCTTTAATTAAACATTTTATGTCAATTTATTTTACTCTTAACATATCAATTTTATGTATTTTAAAATGTTTAATTGTTGCCTTGAAGTTTACAGTATACATTTTCAGATAATCTAAACCCACTTTCAGATAACCTTGTGTCATATCGTAGTTCAGGTAACTTTTAATAGAATAGTCCCAATTCTTTCCTATTGTCCTTTATGACATGACTGTCACTTAATTCATTTATCTGTATGCTATAATCACCCAATATGTGGTCACTACTATTGACTTACAGTCTTATCTTTTAGATAAATTACAAATAAAAATACATATTTTACTTTTATTTATTTTTCCCCCGGTGTTTTTCATTTTTATATAAGTTGAAGTTCCCAACCTATATCATTTCTACCTCCTTGAAAAACTTATTTTAACATTTATAACAGGACAAGTCTGCTAGCAATAAAATCCCCCAGCTTTTGTCTGAAAGTGTCTTTATTTCTCATTTGCCTATATAGGACAATTTCATTAATTATAGAATTATACCCTTCTATTTCCTTTAACACTTTAAATATTCACTCTATTTTCTTATTTGCCCTGTTTATTATGAGCAATTAACCATAATTTTAATGCTTATTCTTCTATAAATAGGGTGTTTTTTAAAAATCTAGCTTCTTTGAAGGCTTTCTTTTTGTAAATGTGTTAATGCTTGTGCATGTATACAAACATACACATATTTATCCTGATTGGTGTTGTCTAAGCTTCTGTTGATATAGTTTGGTGTCTGTCATTAATACTAGAAAGATCTCCACCATTACCAATTTCAATATTCTAATCTTTCTTTTTTTTTTTTTTCTACTGGTATTCCAGTTATTTGTATATTAAAGTTTTGTTATTGTTCCATAGTTTTCCAATGGTTTATTCTCTGTTTTTAATCTTTTTTTTTTCCTCTTTGTTTTCACTGTGGGAAGTTTCTATTGGTCTTTTTTTAAATTTTTTTTTTTTTATTTACTTATTTGTCAGAGAGAGAGAGGGAGAGAGAGAGCACAAGCAGGGAGAGCAGCAGGTGGAAAGAGAAGCAGGCTCCCCACTAAGCAAGAAGCCTGATACAGGACTCTATCCCAGAACCCTGGGATCATGACCTGAGTCAAAATCAGTGACCTACCTGACTGAGCCACTCAGGTACCCTCTACTGATCTATCTTCAACTTCACAGATTCCCTTTTAGCTACGTTGAGTCTACTGATGAGCCCTAGAAAGGAATTCTTTATTTATATTATTGGGTTTTAAAATTTCTTTTATTTATTTATTTATTTATTTATTTATTCATTTTTTTAGGGAGAGGAGGGAGGGATAAGAGGAGGAGAGGGAAAGAATAGAATCTTCAGCAGGCTCCACCCCCAGCATGGAGCCTGATGCAGGGTCCAGTCTCACAACCCTAAGATCACAACCTGAGCTGAAATCAAGGGTCAGATGCTTAAAAAACTGAGCCACTTAGGTACCACTAAGGTGCCCCTTATTGTCTTTTATTTCTAATATTTCTTTGCTATTTCTTAGTTTCCATCTTCCATCTCTCTGCTTATATTATTGCTATATTCTTTCGTGTTATCTATTTTTTCTTTTTTTTTTTTTTTTTTTTTTTTTTTTGTTCCAAGTTTTTAAATTCTAGTTAGTTAACATAGTGTAATACTGGTTGCAGGAGTAGAATATAGCCTTTCATTGCTCATATTAATACCCAGTGCTCATCCCAAGTGCCTTCCTTAATGCCCATCACCCATTTTTTATTACAGTCTTTAAGATATTGATCA